>CAJHUC010001965.1:0-16858 GCA_905146915.1 Ostreobium quekettii
TCACCATCAGTACTGGCCGCACTGGCTAAATTTTCGACAGTTAATAACAATCCATGTAAAGTGCGCTTAACCAATTTTCAGAGGAGACCGGTAAGGCAGAAATGCGGCCAACAAGCATCGCTCTATACTACCGGCCCAAGTTTCTATCCATCCATAAGGCCATACCATACCTCGCCGTGCCACTGCGCGGCAGTACGGTAAATTGTACTGCAAGCTCCACATGGACTTGTGCGTGGGTATCAGCTGGAGAATTATACTAACATGATAGTCTTACGCAGGGTTAACTGCAGGAAAGGGAACCAATTAGACTGGCGGCGCACTCTGGGACCTATTGGCACAAGACATAGTGAAAAACGTTACTTTGCCTCACCAACATTTTCCATGAGGATGTGTATGAGCCCGGCAAATAGATAGATTGGCGCGCTCAAGGGAGCATATCCAACAATCCAAAGATCTATGGTTGAACGCCAGGACGTGAGACAAAAAAGCTGTCACTGGACCTGTCGCCTATCTTGGGCACATCGCCAACCGTATGCTCAACCCCGCAGCTTCACATCTTCCCCACCTGTTTCCTCGCCCGCGGCCTCGCGCCCGCGCGGCAGCCGCCTCCGCACACCGACCGCCATCCGACCGCAGCAACACCCCAAACAACCCCCAACCAAATCCCCCCCTCCCAGTCCAAATTCTTGCCCAGCCTGGACTGTGGCCTCCTCCCGTCATTGTCCCATCAGCATTGGAGGCAGCGCACGCCCGGGGCAGCAGAAGCGACCTCGCCCCCTCTCCTCAGCACGCACCGCCTGTGGCCACCCCGCGGGCCGCCAGGGGCCAGCAGCTGCTCGGCAGCCCGGCGGCCATGAGCTCCAGGGGCGCCAGCCGGCGGAGTAGTCTGCCGCCGTCTCCGCGCTCCGAGGACAGGCACGCGCGCGGCCACCGGCCCACGCCCGAGTCGCACGGGTCCCCCCCCTCCGAGCGGCCCAACAAGAAGCAGCGCACGGGACAGTCCCACGACGAGGTCCGGCCCCCCGCAGCCCCCACCGCCCGCCTGGCCTGCTGTCCGCATCGCCGCGTCGCTGGGCTGAGTGTTCTCACTTCTCGCATCGCGGGTGGCAGAATGTGGACGATCAACGGCTGCTGAGGGCGAGCAGGGAGATTTCCCGGCCGGGGCGGCTGCCCATGACCGACCACAGGGCACTCGTGTTCCCGGATAGGCCCTCGCCGCCGTACAGGCCGCCGGATGAGGTGCGCTCCCGGCCATCTCTCGCGGTACCGCCCGCTCGAGGCCTCCCCTGCCGCCCATGGCTGACGGCCGCCGCGTGTGGTCGTGCGTGACTGTGCAGGACGGGTACTACGTCTGCGAGCTGGGCGACAACTTGTCCTCACGATGTAAGTGCGAGAACTGGTGGTTTATGCCTGGGAGGTGCTGCTCCGGCCATTCTGGATGTGGGCTTATGTGTCGTGGCTTTGCCGTTTGGACGCAGACAAGGTGCTTGCGAGGATCGGAGAAGGTAGGCGGTTGGTTGCCCGATCGCCACCGACGGGGGCAACGGACTGCAGCTGCTCGCCTCGGCTCTGGATCCCCGTGGCTTCTGATCAGGGCGAGTTCCATCGCAGGGTCCTTTGGGCGTGTGTTGGAATGCTGGGACCGTGAGACGAAGAAGTATGTGGCGATTAAAGTCATTCGCAACATATCAAAGTACCGTGACGCGGCCATGATCGAGGTAAGGCGAGCGCCGCAAGGTGGCCATTGTCGGCCAGTCCCTGTTCCGGCTTCTTGCTCACTGTGCACCCAATTATGATGGCTGCACATATAGGTGGCATCAGTGGCAAGAGTGTAGCAAACCCCAGTTTTCAAACCATCTACCCACACAACGTATGACCCAAAGACCAGCACGCCCCGCGATCCAAAGCAGAAATGAGATGGTGCATGGTGAATCCTGGCCTGCCTGGCCATCCACTAGAAGCTGTAAGCCCCAGCGGACAGTGTGTGGAAATCGCCTGACGGATAGAGGAACAGCCTTGTTACTTTGCATGTTTGTGTGGTGCACGGATACGTGGCATTCATGGTGGCTTGTGCACTGCAGCTGGAGGTGCTCAACACACTTCAAGCAAACGACCCTGAAGGGAAGAGGTAGGTCAGCAGAAGAGACGCCCTTTGTGTTGTTCAGCAGGCTGTATGCATGCTTGTTGTGAGTTGGCTTACCACCGTTGGCTTTGCTGTTGCAGGCACTGTGTGGGCATCCGTGAATGGTTTGATTACAGAGGACATGTGTGCATGGTGAGTGACCCTCTGCTGCTGTGAAGGAGACTTGGTGCATCCAGATTGCGGCAAGGTGTTCACTGCTGCATATTTGGTTGCATTTCCTGCTGAATTTTGGAGGTGTGAGCACGGTTCAGAAGTCGAATTATGTGCTGGAGATGTTCGCTGTATAGCTGGTGCTCTTTGGCATCGTTCAAAGTCATTGTGCTGTAGCCATGTGCCATTGCGAGGGCACTGTGATCATATCCATGCACTGTTCGTCTGACATTGCAAAAGATTGCTGTTTTTCCCAGTTGTTGTGGTCATGCCACAAAGGCTTGTGCTGCTAGCTTCCAGTCTGCTCATGTCATTATCTGCAAGCTTGCCTTTCAGAGGGAAATTATTAAAAAGGCTTCCTCCATTCTGGCCTTCAGGTATTCGAAAGGCTTGGACCCAGCCTGTACGACTTCCTGCGGCGGAGCGACTACCATCCATTTCCCATTCCTGTGGTGCAGCAATTTGGTCGTCTGCTGCTGGAAGCCGTTGCCTACATGCACGAGATCAAGCTCATACACACAGATCTGAAGCCTGAAAACATACTGCTCGAGCGAGATGGGGTAGAAAAGGTCGGTAGCACCCCAGCAACTCGAGACCGCTGTTTGCAGGATCGCAGAGACACAAGGTGGGTACCGTCTCAGAGCACAACCAATGCCCAGCCCAGATATTTGTACTTGCACTTGCCCACCGTCGGTAAAGACCACCCATAGAATTTCCATGGATTGTAGTGGTCAAAAGAACCCTTGACCCGCCCTTGTGCCTTTGTGGGGGATGACGGAAGCAGAAAATGCAATCCATGCATGTTCAATGCCCGAGCATCATCACACTGCTCACCATCCCAAATTATGTACCATGGTGTATTCTTTCCAACATGTCTTCAGACATGTTGCAGTTGTGATGCGCCATTGCAAAAAAGGGCCACAATACCGTTGTTGTATCACCTGCTGATGGAAATATGCGTATAGCGTCACGGAGACTATCACACTGTGATTCGTAGAGCCTCTCATCCACAAAACCCCACCCACAGGCAATCATCCTATGGCCAGTATTTGAGCAGGAACCCAAATCTTCTACAGTTTTGTTAAGTTGGTGACAGGCCTGCCCAAAACTTGTGGTGGGTAAACTCATTTTGTGACGTAGAAATGATAGGAAGCGCAATCAGATTCCTCCAGATGCAGCCTGTCACTGAAGCTGCCAGTGCCACGTTCAGGACGCCGTCAAAGGTGCCCTCCAGCAGGCGCTTGTTTGTCATCGACTTTGGCAGCGCAACATTTGACGATCAATACCATTCTGCACTGGTCTCAACGCGGCACTACCGTGCCCCGGAGGTTATCCTTGGCTTAGGGTGGTCGTATCCCTGCGACATGTGGAGCCTTGGATGCATCCTTGTGGAACTGGCTACTGGTGATACTCTTTTCCAAACCCACGATAATTTGGAGCACTTGGCCATGATGGAAAAGGTGCGATTTCAGTGTGTGTGGGGTTGTTTGAAGCCAGGTAATTCATTTCATGTTGATTTCCTGTGAGAAGCAAGGCTACTTTGGGCAGGGCATTGAAATGGAGGGCGTGATTCTTGTTGTTTTTCATTGTGATGAGTACCAAACTCCTGGGTGAACAACGGTCTTCAGCTCAGTGGCCTGCATGACATGTGCTGCTGATACACAAGTGCGCAAAAGTGTTCATCGAATTACCAAGAGGGTGCACTTGAGCAGGGGTATGTTGTTCATGTACTGATGAATACGGGCCGGTGGTCTGCGTGCTTTGTGCTGCACTGCAAGCAGTCCGTGCACCCAGATGTGCAGACCCCATCCCCTGATGTCATATTCTCTGACCAACACTGTGGCACCGATGGGAAGAATCTGGCAGTGTATTCTAACTGGTTCATGCAGGTATCTGGATTGGCAAGAACACAAGTGTCAGAATGGTTGAATGACTGTATCTTTAAAGGTAGTGTGAAATACGACACACTGGTCAGGAGCGTGTACTGAACGCCAATCATCAGACAGTGTCAAGTTTCTAGTGGCCCACACATGGCCTCACAAAAGTCGGCAAAAGCACCCCAACCGCCAAATATAGGACAGACAAGTACTTCTATGCTTAAAGATCTGGGTTGACGATTGTGCTGTTTCAAAGTGTATGCTCTCAAGTTGTATCCAGGAAGCACTTTGTTGGATTATCAAATGCGCCAGAAGTGGAGAAAGTGGTTGCACGATTGGTAGTGGCAGGCGGGTAGGATTGGGAGTTTGTTGGCTGAGCTATTCAATCGCCTATTAGATGCTTATACCATTGTCACACAGTTGCTGAATCTGCTGGCATCCCCAGATTCCTTGGCGGTGTTTAACCACAGTTGCCCATGATGCAGCATAGCAAGAGATGAGCAAGGCAGAGCAAACCAAGTGTGCACTGGCGGCCTGAGCATATGTTGTGAAGTAATTTAGTACTACACCATGGTCAGTCTGCAGCCATATCGCAAATGTGAACTTATGCACTATGTTGAAGTAAACACATCGGATCCGAATTGGTGCTTCAGCCGTTTGGCTTCGCCTTTGTTAGCCGAAACATGCAACGTTGACCAGATTGTGGGTAGCATCACTGTTGTGTGCCAAAAGCTGGTGCGCGATACCATTATTGGGTTAGAACGACCTGTTGTCTTGTATCAGGACGATGGAGATAATTGTGTTGGACTTGTACACCTCTGCTCGATTTTCGTTACCTACAGGCCTGAGACAGAGGGTTTCAGTCCATCCAAAATTGAGGCTGTGTTCTTATGGCACTAGAATGTGCTATTGGGACACAACTCTGGTCCACGACTATGTGTCGTTGGGCCAGCTGTTCCTGCATTGCTGGAACCCAAGTCAGCTTTCCTCATATCCTTGACTGTTGTCAATGATCAGGTGCTTGGCCCCATCCCTGAGAAGATGATCAAGAGCTGCAGCAAAGCGATGAAAAAGTACTTTGAGCATGGTCGGCTATTCTGGCCTGAAGGCGCCAGCAGTCGAAAGAGCATCAGGGCTGTCCGCAAGCTATCAAACCTCAAGGACTATGTGTCTGATAATGCGGAACGAACAGGCCGCCACCAGCTGCAGAACCTGATCGACCTCTTGTATAGGATGCTGGAGTATGACGTGTCCCGAAGAATAACTGCCAGGGAAGCACTGTCGCATCCATTTTTCAAATTTGTGAGTAATGGCCGACCATGATGCTGGGGTCGGGTGCATAACTGGGAGGGCCTCGAAGTTGCGGTGCACAAAGGGGCAGGGGATTTGCAGACTCGCGTATTCCATCACACTGAGAATGAGGACATTTCCATGGGCTCTGGATTGCACCATATGATGATCGAGTTTGCATGCATATGCTGGGGTTGGGGAAGGGGACAGGGGCCTGGGCCTTAACAGCCAACGCCAGCTCCAAAGCCCCATCGCGCATGTGGCCGTTGTGGATGTGTGGGCGTTAGCGAGGGCCCGAATTTTCGTTCAAGGGTTTTGCAGGTGCGTCCTTTGTATTTTCAGTGGCAGACGGAATATTGTACAAGCACGAGGGTTGGGCCAAGCCTTACCACAATGCCCTCCAAATCCGTCAATGGGACAAACCACGCAGTCTCCATCTGGAAGATCCTGACTGCGTCGCTGATACGGCACACCTTGAGAAAGCACTCCTCGCGGTGTCGTGTACACCCATTCATGACCTGCTTATCACTGGCATTCGCGAGTTGATGAGCATGTGGTTTGCACAAGCCGGGATCCTGGGGAAGCTGTCGCAGTGTGGCCTTGGTGTGTTCACGAAAATCCGTCACATACCCCATTTCCCAGTTGTTTGCGTTTTGCAGATGTGCTGCACACGTGTAGTGCCGTCGTGTTAGGAGTGGCGCTGGACACGATTCAGACCCGCTCGCCGTCAAATTGGCCTCTCCCTTACCTCCCTCCTGCAGTCGATTCTTTCGATGTTGTCATGTCACAGTCTGTGTTTGGATGCACATAGGTCGGAAGCCTTGTCGCGCGCTCTATCATGGATGGGACTCGCGTTCAGAATGTTCTGTTTGCATTTGTGCGTGGCGTGTTGTTCAGATGTCTATGTGTGTCTGGGCTTCGCAACTCCCCATGTGTCCTGGGACATCGATGCGCGGTGATGTGCAGTTTCGGTTTCCTTTCTGCAGGGGGGTTGATCTGTGGCCCAGAGGACGGCGAAATCCCGCGCTCTCTAAGGATGGTGGTCACGATTTTCTTCGTTTAAGTTCATTTAGCGCATTCCCCACATTTGCATTGAAAACAGCCATCGGTGCAACCACAGCGAACGTCGCTCTGTGGGCGGCCGGCGGTTCACTGGGCCTTTGGGCTGCGGTGACCCAAGGAGCACGGGAGACATTCGCTGCATCACATCATCGGTGTGTGGCTGGAGTCTGCAACGGGGGATGGTTCTTACATGACAGCCGCCACATCCATGCTCCATGGCGGATTCCCACTGTGTGTCAATCCCACACCCGGGCAAGTGTGCTCGCACGGCAATCTGTCAGTCGATTGCCGCCTGCCAGTCCTCACGTCCGGTGTTGTGACTCCCCGCGCTGCCCACACTCGGAAATGTCAAACAAGTTGACAAGCCAGAAGTTGCGCGTTGGGGCGCACGTGGAATATATTAGTCCACCTGCCTTTTCCGTGAAGATCCTTCTTCCGCTGACAAGGCCATCGCCGGCCAGTGGGCCAGTGGTTGTTTAGGGTTATGGGTGTCCGATCCAAGGAGGGATCTTCACGGAAGACAGAGTGACAAACAGGGTGCCAGCGCACCTGAGCGCACACGGGAGGCACAGTTGCAGAAAATCGAGACAATGGAGCGCCAGATGATCGGGATCCTAAAACAAATTCGCGCAAAGCAGGGCAGTTCAGCTTGCAGCAGACGCGGCCGACGCTCGCGATCCCGCCGCCCGGGTCCAACCCTCGCGACCACCGATCAGCGCTCCCGCGGCCCGCGCGCCCGGATCCCCTCCCCCACCCTCGGCCCCACCCCGCGCCCCTCAACAGAACCCAGCCGCGCTCGGTATGGGCTGCTTCCGACGGCCGCCGATCGGCCAGGGCAGGGCCAGGTCGGGCTGGGCCACAGCAGCGCTGGTCTTTGGGTCGGTCAGCGTTGCGCTGAACTCGCTGAGCGGCGGGGGGCAGGGCGGGGACGGGCGGGGGCCGGCCGGGGCCGCGCTCTGGTACCTGGGACTGGCGCTGAACGTGGCCCTGGTGGCTGCCGGGGGGTACTTCTTCGTGTCGCGGGGGGTGGCGTGGTGGGAGCGGCGGAAGGCCGCGGATGACTTCATTGAGAGGACATGGCAGATAGTTAATCAGGTGGGGCTTGGGGAGGATTGGGGGACGTTCTTGCCTCAGCAGATTGGGGGCGGGATGGGGAAGAAAGGCTGGCGTGGGCAGGCATTGGCGAACGTGTCTCCGAGTCCAGTTGCCCCTCTGCAGCCATGGTGTTTGGGTATCGTGCAGAGCGACTGAGGGAGGATGGGGGGCTGCAGGCCGTCCGGATGCGCGCTTGCGCCGGTCGGGGTCGCCCCCATTGCCCCCGCCGTGCTGCCGATCCGGCGGGCTACAGCTCCGTTGCGCGGCTTAGTCATACTCCCTGGAGCCTGGGGCTGCCCGCTCCCTGGGTCAGTCAGCCTTCGTCTGGTCCTCCGCCTGAGACCATCGTGGGCCCTGCGCCCGCGCCGCTGCGAATAGGAGGCAGGGCCAGTCCTAATTGCAGACCATTGCGTCCCCGGTTGTGCGTCATCGCCCATCTGTTGGATTGGGCCGTGGATGGCATGTTGCGGCTGGTCTGGTTGAAGCATTTCGCCGTCGATGCAGGGGCCTGGCACCGCGGGGCTTGCTGGCAAGGACTTGGGAGAGGCGGACGAGGATGGGGTGTACACGCGGCAGACGCGCAGCGGAGGGGCCCTGTACCTCCGCCCCAGCAAGGACGCCGCGGGAATGCAGTCCTGGGAGTGGAGCCTCGACCGGGTGATGTGGATGTCGGCCTCCAAGGTGTGCGGCCGCCCTGACACCTGTCTCTGCCGATGCAAGCGCTCTTGGCTTTTTGACTGGACCCGTATTGCAGCGTGCATGAGCTGTGCACTGGGAGAAGGAGGTGATTTGTATCTGACCCTGGGAACGGATTGCTTGGAAGATGATTGCACTCGTGCTCAGGTTGCCGGAGTTGTGCTGCGCAGGCGGACCACTTTTGGAACGGCAAGTACGGCATCTCACCAGCTGCACACAAGGTTGGCTTATGAGCGGTTGCCGTGATGCAGGTTTCCAGATTGTTTTTGGAACATATATTCTTCTCCAGCTAGAATCGAGAAAATTGAGCACTCATGCCTCGTGACTTCCCATCCTCTCCACTCTTTTAGTGTCTGCTAGTGTGGTTGCCAATCCTGTCGGCATGGCGCGGCTTTACGCTGGTGAACTACACTCCACTCGCCTGTCCACTGTCACTACAATGCTGCAGTCGAAGCGGTCATTGGGCAGTACAACAAGCGATTGCAGGTGATGGCAATATCGATTGACGTGCATTCAATACTGCTGCAGCTGATCGTCCGCCGGCTGCAAGTGGAAAGTGCACTTAGGGCCAGGCAGCCTGTGCAACCCACGTGCACGCATCCGCCACCAATCGAACTTGAACTATCTTGGAAGGAGAAGTCCCGACTCATCAAGGAAGTTCCCAAGGAGTTCTTGTGCCCAATGTCGATGGAAGTCATGACAGAACCGGTGGTTGCGCCATCAGGGGTGACATATGACAGGTACTGGATGGGTCTGCACCGAGCTGCCTGTCATTGTCAACAGTATTTGTTCTGCAATCGGAAATGAGGACCTTGATTCTGGAGACGAGAATTCCTTTTTTGGATGATGTTTGGCATGGAAGAAGTCTTGAAAGGAATGAGACACAGGAGTTGCTCAGACATTGCTTACAAGCTGCTTGCCGATGTATCTGCACTCAGCTGATACGAGCGGTGATTGCTTCGTATAAATCTGATGTATTTTCTGGGCAATTTCGACATTTTAAACTTTTGGTGAGATGGTGTACATGCTACACAAACAGCAGTGTTGTTTCACCTGATCCGGATGCCAGGACAGTGCCATGAGGCGGTCATGTGGCTGTGCAGGGGATAAACTGTCAATGTGGGGGTATCAGGATGGAGCATTTGCTCATTGTGTTGAGATGTTTCCTCTGAAACGGTGCAGTAGACGCATCGACAGCGGGTATCTTAGGCACTGTTCAAGTAGTTGTACCTGCTGTTGTGGAAGAAGTCTGCTCAGCATGGTACTTTTCAGAACGTGAAGAATATGCCCTAGGCTGCATGCATGTGAACGGAATATCACTGCCCAGCTCATATCCTGTGGATGCCTGGAGCTTGAAGATGAAATGCAGCTGCGCAACAGATGTGCACCTTTGCAGCTGTGCACTGTTCACATGCCCACCGAAGCGGCCGCTTGGGCACAATTTACCCAAAGCATTTTGTCTACGTCTCTTCAAAACATTCATGTGCTTTTGCTGTTAGGCCTGCAGTTGAAGAATGGATAAACGAGCACCATTCAGATCCTGCCTCGAAATCGCCCCTCCTCAATGACCACCTGTACCCGAACCTTGCTCTGAGGGACATGATACAACAGTGGCTTGCAGAGCACAAATATGTAAGGACCTGATGTGGTCACGCGCTTGGCTCTACCTGGATGCCAAATCTGTTGAAGTGGAAATGGAGTGGAGGGAATGGAGACCATTGCTAGTGAGCAGCGAGAGGAGGACAATAGAAGAGCGCCATGCATCCGGGGTCGATCGCATTTCGGATTGGTGCGTGACTGGCCAGCTGCGTGCATCCATCAGCTTTGGCCTGGTGTTGCCCAGTCACTGTGCGTGCAAGTGTTGGAGACAATTCATAGAGCGTGTTCGCTGCAGGGCACGCGAGCACCCCAATTAGTTTTTTGGACCGAGACAAATACGGACTGGCATTTAATTTGACATGCACAGCGGCTTACGCTGAAGTGCTGAAATAGTTGTGTTCCGCTGGCGGTCTAGTCGCATGCAATGGCTACATCCATTGGGCGCCCATAGCGGATGCAGTTCAGTCACTGATGCTCTTGTTGCGAATCAGGGGATGAACGGAGCTTGCCCGCTGTACCCACTTCAGGGGCGGGCAGATCGAAATGATCAGATTTAGGATTGCAGAGAGCTTGGCCTCACCTTTGCAATGCTGCACACTGGCGCACTAATGCTATTATTTGGCCGGCGGTCCCTGATGTTTGTACCAGGGCATGAACACCCGGAATTTAGATCGTGTTTCGATACTGAACAGTTCGCGCATCATGCAGGGTCCCTCGTGGGATTGAGGGCTTTAATGCGTCATGGAGTCAACTTGTTTCTTCTGGCTCTGTAATTCTGTCTTTCGCGCAGGCTGCCGTGCAACTGCGCATCATCTGGGCACCCCAACCAGAGCCGACGAACCCAAAGGTTTGGATGCACGGCAGGCGTTCATGGTAGCCTGCCAACGTCAGAATGGGGACTGTGGAGACTCGGCTGCCAATGCATCAGACACCAAACTGGACTCGAATATCACGACGCTCATGGCATGCTGTTAAAGTTGGCCATTTCCAGGCCATAAATGACATGGCAAATGTCTCCATCAACTTCATTTTCCCAGCATCTACCGGCAATATTGCCAGCAGCATCGACTGACCACCATTAGTTACATCCTCAAAAGCATATTACATCTGAAGACAGCGGCAGCATGAGAAGCGCTCAAGAAGCTACAATCCGACCAGAACTGTACAAGATCAAGCCGCTCAGCAATCAGAATTCCGGAACCAGTTCCAATGAACAGTTTCACTACCCTTCATGACCAACTACGCATCCACATGCAAGGTCCCGTCCGACTTTGACGCCCAGCATGGGATAACGACATCCTCTCACACACCCACAAGCCGTCAAGCGACCAGTCCGACATCCAAACACCGTCCAAGACCCCAAAACGGCAAAAGCGCACAGCAGCGCTTCCCTGCATTCTGACCATCCTGCACCGCGAGCCCTGCCTCCCAGTCTCACTGCCCAGCAGCTGGTTGGCGGTTTCCCGGCAGCCATGACGGCGACGCGATTCTGCCAGGTCGAAAGTTGGCGCTTTTTGATCGCCCAGTGGCTCGCCTTCGGCGACCTCTGGCTCTCGAGATGGTACCTCGAGAAGTCTGACTGCCCTCCAGGCTACTGGTGTTTTGGGCTTACGGTAGTCTTGCCGTTCAGCGACGAGGACGCGCTGTGGCTACATCACCAGCGAGATCATGGGGAAGACTCTCTGAGGTATCGGCTGCAAGAGGAGGCGCGCGAGGCGTACTGCCGCACCGTGTCAACGCAATTGACATCAGGACATCTGCCTGGACCTGGGGAAAAGCCGGACTGGAATCCTGACTACAAGCCCGAGGCCGTGTACCGCCCCTGGGCACTCCAAGTGTATCCCCATCCGCATCGGCCGTACACCGGCATGGGTACGCAGGCGTTCCGGCAACGCATCGCGGTGATGATTGAGCGTGAAGGTGGACGGATCCAGGCCTGGCGCGGTGTGGAGATCAATTTTTACTATCGCCAGGTACATATGAGCCTTGACATCAGTGTACCGCACTCCGATGAGCGCTGCTGGCGCATGGAGGGTGGAGGCGTCACCCGCCGTGAGTACGCGGCCATGCATCCGTCCAGCGCGTCTGAAGTATTCGTCCGTGATCGGAAGGAGTTCGGTGTGCAAACGGAACCCAATGCGGCCGTACTGCCCTCCGCCGCCTTCGCGGAAGCCAGCGTGCTCGTGGCTCGACGCCTCAATGCGGGCAAGCCGCCGTACACGGCCGTGGAGTTGCGCGCGGAGGAGCGGGCCTGGCGGAGGGCCATCCGACGTCAGCGACGCGAGGCGAGGCGACAGGGGCAGGTCCACGATGACGTCATGGAAGAAGTGCCCGCTGGTGGACCACCCGCTGTACCGGCAACCCTCGGCACGACCGCGATGACGACACCAACCCTGCCACCCAGTTTTGATGGGACACACAGCGAGGACGCGGTGACGCCATCACTCCCGCCGGGATTCGGCGGTTGATGGGCGCGGATTGCGGGAAGAGGGGAGACAAGCTGGCAGTCGTGACGTGACGGTGTCCGGGCTGGCGGATGACGAGACGGAGGGTAGCCACCGGAAGCCAGCTGGCGAGGATGGAGTTGTCCGAGGGTTTCCTTGACGGAGAATGATCTCTGGGGTGTCCTGGCTGGCGTGTGACCGGACGGGACGGATTGTACCGGAAACTTGCTGTGATTGGGTCGTGTCGTGTCCAGTTGGATGAGTGAACGGGGAGGCATGACGAGAAGGAGTGAACGCATGGTTGCCGGTTGTACCCGAAAGACAGTTCTGTAATAAATAGCCGCGGGGAGTCTGTCCTGACAGCTCTCCGGCAGGCCCCTGTGTGACAAAGAGTGTCCCAGCCGCCTGTACCTCCCCACCGTCGCACCACAGCCCCCCGCCAGGCTCGGCCACCGCTGGCCTTGCCCCCTCACGTTACCCGAGCGTACGTGAGCCGGCCTAAGGAGCCTCGGGGCCCTGTGGTGTACCGCGCACTCACGCCGAGTGCTGGTGAGACATTTGTGGGATCCGGAGTGACTGAGGGCGGCGCATTACGCAAAGCGGGCGCCGTCGCTGGTGCTGGAGTGCCGTAGCCCCCTACGGGAGTGCGGATCGGCCGGTACGCGCAACGAGTGGACGCGGGGAGGACGTTGCGTCGTACGGAACTGGTGGAGGCCTCTGCGGTGAGGTGCGCGATGACTATGAGCTTTCCGGGATCGCCCATGGAAGGGGCTGCCGTCATGGCGGCGTTGGCTGGCGCTGTCGGACGGGGTGTGAGGTTCCTGGGCGCTGGCATCCAGTGGATTGGGGACTTCTTGATGACCCTACTCGGGTGGCTGGCCTGGATGCTGAAGATGGATGAGACGAAGACGAATTCCATTATAGGAGCGGTCAGAACGGTTTACAATGGCCTGGCCCTCCTCATTTTGTTCAACATGACTGCCGCCATTTTCTGCGCAATGGGGCAACTTCTGCATGGTTTCGGAGCCGAGGTAGGCTCACTGGGAAGGGATCTCGTGCTGCATGGAAGGACGCGGAGGCGCAGATCTGCGTGGACCAAGAGGCTCCCATTCTGGTTCATGTTTTTAGTTATCATGGGAATGGCTACGGAGGCGACTGCATGGTTAATGTATGAGGTACCTGCGGCAAAGGAGGCATCGAAAGCTGAAAAGAACCATCTGTACACTGCCCAGAAAGGGGCACTGGTCCATCAGTCTGTCTGGGATCGCATGGCGTCTTTTTGGTGGGAGAGGCTGGTAAGAAACGACGATGACGTGGAAATGGATTTGCCTCCCAGTCCGCCAGAAGGCTATGGACAAGATTTCAAGAGCTGTGGGACAATTCGATGCAGTTTCTATGCACTCCAGGATCAGGCGATTGATTTGCTGATTGATGCCATCACAAATCCAAGGAAGATGTTTGAGAGGATACAGGATGCTGGAGTGTACGTCCTGGAGCATGGCCTACCGTGGTGGAACGAGATCCTGGGTCTATTGATCCTATGGGGTTTGATCAATCTTTTGTCAACGATCTGGATGCGGATTGAAGACATTTTTCATGCGATATACCGATGTGGATGCGCTTTTTTCCAGTCGCCGGTTTTTATTCTGTTTGGAAGATGGAAGGCCACTATCAAAGAGATGTGTGACGAGGGAAAGGAGTCAGAGGATAAGAAGGACGACAAGAAGAAGGGAAACAAGAAACAAACTACTATGGTGAAAACTGGTGGGAAAAGTGTGAGAAAGGAGAAGGAGGGAGCTGGAGAAATCAGTAGTTCTGACCAAAGTGGCGATGAAGAGAAGCCAAGGAAGAGCAAGCAACGAAAGGAGAAGAAGCAGGAGAAGGAACAGGAATCCCAGCAAACGGCTGCAATCAAGGAGCAACCCGCAGCAGCTGTCAAACTGGATGATGAGCGAATCTCAGAAATGATAGCCGAAGGCGTCAAGAAGGCTCTACAGAACCAAGAAGCAACTGCAAGAAGGAGCAGGGCACCTACTCCCTACAAACGGCTGTGGTGCGATTTCTGCAAGAGTCCAACACATGACATTGAGTCATGTGCTACAAAGCAGCGGATTGAGCGATATAACCGGACTAAGGAAAGAACCCAGAACGAGCCATCAACATCAGAGGACAAGGGGAAGGAGGTGGCCAAGGTGTCGTACATCGATCAAGGCAGTACAACGACCACTTTACTCTATACTCCAGCAGAGGTGGATGGACATCATTTTCGGCGTTGCATGATTGATACGGGAAGTGAAGTTAACGTCATGCCTCTTCGAGAAGCTGTCAGGAGAGGGATTGCCCATAATCCAGGGGCTATTACACAAATTATCGGCTTCAATGGCGCTGCGTCACCAGTCGTAGGCGTCGCAACCTGCCAGCTCAGGGTGTCACCCTGTACAGAACAAATCAAGACTGAATTCCTGGTGACAAACGGAGTTTCTGGTGGGCCCATCCTGGGCTTCCCAGCCCTCAACAAATTGGGGCTAATAGTGGACTGTGCACAACGCGAAATCAGTGAAAGGACATCTGGGAAAGTGGTCAGATGCGCAGCCACAACGAAACGCCCAAAAAACTAGTGTCGTCAGCAGCTGTCCGGGAAGCTGCTGGGAACGACAACAAAGAAACAAGGAAAGGAGTGCAGCTGCAGGGTACCTGGACCTGGGGAGAAGGAGCTGCGTTGCTGGAGCAATTATGGAGTTTAGAGGGATCACAGGGGATCAGTATACATACCCCTGAACTGGTGTCTATTCTGAGCGGGAAGGCTGTTTATTTGTCACCACAGCAGTACACTCGGGTGTACTTGCCGTACAAGATTACAACCCACGGGGGGGTGTCTTTGGCAGTGGCATTGCAGCGACCGGGTCTGATTGCAGGCATTTCAGTGACTAAAGGGGGGATGATCCGCCTGAACATCTTGAATACTACGGGGGAAACCGTATGTCTGACTCCAAAGACAGTCATGGTAGTAGTACGTGCGAAGCAAGTGCAAATAAAGCACCTGGGAAAAGAGATAAAAATAGTACATCAGATCAAGGGGGATGCTGATGCTTTTGGTGATAGGTTACGGGATGAGGTGATGCTAATGTACCCTGAAGTAGGGAACCTTTCAGAACATCCCGTCAACGCAGCTATGGCGAAGCTGGTTGTGAAAGCTACCGAAGTTACATGGAAGCAGCCATCAGAGCGGGGCAGCCGCACACAGTACATAGTCGAGGAAGTAGCGGACCGTAAGAAGGTACAGGAGCAGTTGGATGCTTATGTACAGAGAGGATATCTCAAGGAAGCCTCGGTGGCAGATGACCTGTACTTAAGCCCGCTGCTTCCTATCCGGAAGCCCAACGGAATGTTCCGTTTTACCAACGATTTCCGAAAGCTAAATAGCTATTTTCCGTCAGGAACCGGTACAACCCAAGTGGACGTTTGGAGGAAGATGTGGGAAATGAACCCAGAATGGCGTTATTTCTGCAAAATCGATTTGAAGGACGGGTTTTTTGGGGTGCCGGTGGATGACGAGTTATCGAAGCTTTTCGGGTTCAGTTTTGGTACACGGAGGTACCGTTGGGTTAGGCTACCCCAGGGTTGGAAGTGGAGTTCCGTTTTCTTTGGGGAAAGGGTAGCAGAAATTTTGTATAATACATTCTGCCCTCAGTACAGTGATGATGTACTGGTGGGAGCTGAAACCCTTGAGGAACTCCGGGAAAAGGTGATATTGGTATTTTCCAGGTTTGCCCATTACGGAGTAAAAGTGAACTTTCAGAAGGTGGTGTGGTGTAGTGAGTCCATCACCTTCCTGGGACATGAAATTAGTAATGGGCACTGGAGTTTTGAAAAATACCTACAGAAAAAAATGAAGGAGGTGGGAAAGGTGGAAAATCTCAAACAACTAGAATCAGTTATTGGGGTCCTTTCGTATGCCAGGAGGTGTATAGTTGGCATAGAAAGGATTTTGGGCCCACTACGCGACATGCTCAGGGAGTGGAAGGCTGGACCACTTTCTGATGCAAAAATAAGCGTTGTACAGGAAAAAATCAAGGCTGCCTTTCAGCTCGCCCTAGACAACATCAAATGGCTCATATTGCCAGGGGCGGAGGCAGACCGGTACATCTTCACACTGGAGTCTGACTGGAGCACAGGACATAGTGGATATATGCTGTTTGTAGAACGAAATGGGGAAGAAAAATTGGTAGATATCGGGAGTAGATCAGTAAAAGCAGCAACTTCGTCATATCTGGGTGAGCTGGAAGCAATTGTGTGGGCCTGCAAACGTACCAAGGCGTTTAGAGGAGCCGTACCGCTAGTAGTGAGGACCGACAGCCATGCAATCTTTGATAAGTTCAAATCCGGGTATCTACATGACAGCGACATTAGAGCCTACCGAAAATGGGGGTGGCTTGTTGCTAATGAACCCGGGTTTACTTTAGAGTTCATGGCTGGTTCTCAGAACACGGGAGCGGACCTTT
>CAJHUC010001966.1:0-19483 GCA_905146915.1 Ostreobium quekettii
GGCGGCCAAGCTCGCCATAGAGACCGCCAGGACGACAGACGGCGAGGTTCCCGAAGGGGTCGTCGCGCTGCTCGAAGCGATCATTATCGAGGCAAAGACGCGCGAGCTGTTCGACGGAGCGCTCGCTGCCTACCCACAGACATCACCGCATCATCAAAACTTCCTGCTCTCGGTCGAAGCGATCCCACGGCGCCTCTTCGAGGCGTTGCTCGCGGACATCTTGAGACAGGATAACCGCGACGTTTATGCTCCAGGGCTTCGCGCGGTGCTGCTGCAATCCCAAAACGAGGAGCGCCTCTGGGGCGTCCTCGACCTTATCTTCGATAAAAACCTCGGGCCGTATGGCCGGGCGCTCAAGGCCATGGCCGAAAATCGCGCCCTCTCCTCCCGAGTGCGCCAACGCTCCGAGAAGCTCCTCGAGCGCTGGCGCGCAGAAAACGCGCACCTGATGGGGAGCCTCTCGGTGAGCGAGAACAGCGCCGCGGGCGCGCTCTCGCTATCGCGCGGAGAGAAAGGTGGGTTGAGCCTCGAAGAAAAGTAACGCAAGGTAAGATAACTCACTTACCTATGTCTCGGGGGATACACGCTTCATGAATGAATTTACACTGATGGTTCTCGGCGTTTTCATGGTGCTGTTCTTCTTCACCTCCATCACCTGGGCGGTCCTGAGGTACACGAGAAACACAAAAGAACACCCCGACCCCAGGCAGATGCCCTCGCCGAACGGTCTCGACAAACCCGCACCATCAGCGAATGAACTCGAAGACTTCCTCCATCTGTTCGAGCAACGCCTGGGTGCCTCACGCTCGTACTCCACGAACGTCGTCACCTTCGACAGCAGCGAGCCGGATGGCCACCACTCTGCGCTCACCATCGAGCTCGTCGCACACGATCACGCGAAGGCCAGATGGACAACGACGCTCATCGCCGCGCCGGACGCCCCTTTCGACAAGCAAGCTCCTGACGCATCGCCTATCGAGCATTTGCGCTCGCGCTACCTCCGGCTCATGCTCGAGGACACCTTCCCGAAGAAGTTCTACGGCTCCTACAAGCGCACCGATTACCGGCAAACAGGAGATACATTCGAGCTGGACCTCGAATTCTACGGGTTTTCGAGGGGCATCCCGCTGAGGCTTATTCCAGCGCTGCGCGAGTTCCGCGAGCGCATCGAACAACCGCTCGATGACGTGCTCGACAGCATCTTCTATACGATCAATATGAACCTCGACGAGCGCCCGATGGTACGAGCGCTCCACGACATGCTTCGAGAATACGAGCAAAAACTCACCGAACAGGGAGACATCGAGGGCGCGCAGCGGATCGAGAAACGCATAAACGATCATGACACCCTGAAGCAGCTCGAGGCCCTCACGAGAGAGTCCTCCGAGCTGGAACCAGAAGATGTCCAGGAGTTGGTGCGCATGGCCAGAGACCTCTACAAGGCTGGTTCAGGGGCTGGCATCGCGCTCGCGAAGCTTGTCGACTCGCAGCATCGACCGGAGGGGTGGCTCGAGCTGCTCGTCGAGCACGCACGCTCGCTCGGTTCGAGCAGAAGCCTCGCGTATGCCACGCTGTTGCGTGAAGCGCCTGACTCACCACAGGCGATGAAGATCACTGAGGAGCGCATCCAGGACCTCACCTCGAACTGGGACATCGCCGTCGATCAAGACCCCGTGGCGCTCGAGGCGCTGAGCACACACCTGGACGCGCTCCTGAAGTACTCGGAAGGCTCATCGTGGAGGGCGAAGTGCCTCTTCGCGGCGATAAACGCAGGCCTTGCCCCCGGGCGCTACAAGGAGGCGCTCGATGCCCTCGTGAAAGAGGTCGTCACGGAGCAAGATCGCTCGAAGAACAAGATCCTGCTGTCTCTCATCGAGCAACTGCGAGAGCAGCTCGAGCGAGATGTCGACGCGACGCTGTTCTTCACGCCGCTCTTCGAGCTGGCGCGATGCGATTGCGATCTGGACGTGAGGATCGCTGCGCTGGAGTGCCTGAGCTCCGAGAAGTTTGTAGGACGCCATGTCCCCTTCGACACGTATCGCGCGATCCTCGAGGGCTGCGACCAGTACGACACGAAGCTCTATAAATCATGCGCCGAGCAGCTCATCGCGAACTTCTCCCCTGACCGCGATGACCTCGCGGCGCTCGAATCGATCATTCGCGCCGAGCGCGTGGAGTCATCCGTCGAGCTCGCGTTGGAGGCATATCCTCGCGAGACGGCGGCGCACTACAACTTCTTGCTCACGGTGAGCGAGCCGCCGGAGTGGCTCGCGAATGCCATCGTGAGAGAACTCGCCACGTTCGAAGACTTCGCCGCGCTCACGCCAGGGCTCGAGCACTTCATGCGGTCATGTTCCTGGGAGAGTTACCTCTGGAGGGTCATGGAGATCACCGCGAAGCGAAATATCGAGCCGTTCGGGAGGCACTACGACAAGATCTCGCGGTTCGACGGGTTCTCGGACGAGCTGCGCGAGTTCGCGAGCGATCTAAAGGAGCAGTGGGACAACCGCAAAGCGCACCTCGTTGGAGGGCTCTCGCTGGACGAGAGCCCTGGCGCGGGCCAGCTCACGATGACTCGTGGAGAGAGCGGTGGCCTGAGCGTGCATCACGAGGATCGTGAAGGCTGATAGATCACGAGGTCAGAGCAGTCGGACGACCGCCTCTTCCTTCATCAGGTACTTCTTGGTGTAGAGGTCCTGCACGGTGGCGCTGAGCCAGCGGTCGGCGTTGACGCCAAAGGAGATCTCGAGCCTCGGTCTGCGATCGCTTGGCGAGTGTGGCGGTTCGAGCTTTCCGAGCGTGGGGTTGGATTCGTTGAGCGGGACGATTAGTTGTTTTCCGCCGCCCCCCTTACCGCCGATCTTGTGGACGCGCCCGTCGGCGTCAAACCCAAAGCGGCGATCCTGACCGTCGTCGCGGCCGATCTCGCAGATGACGAGGCGGAACTGATCCTCGGGCATCCCGAGCGCACACGTCGGGACGAACTGACGCTTCCAGAGGTTGGGTTTTGTCGGGAAGCGCGTGCCGCGCGGGACGACGATGGGGTACTCGACCTCCTGGCCGTCGTTGCGATAGGTGCGCAGCGAGTAATCGTGGACGATGAAGTCCGATTGCGAGAGCGACCCGGCCGAGAACGCGCTCGCGCCGTAGGCGACGGCCTCGAAAGGTTGCCACGCGCGCACGCGGTCGCGACCGAACCCCTCCTCGAACACATCGTAGACGCCAGGCAAGAGCGTCGAACCGCCCACCATGAGCACATCCGAGACATCATCGAAGCCAAGGCCCTGATCGTTCATCTGCTGACGAATGCCCTCGAGGCAGGAGCGCATCGTCATGTAGAGGTCCTTTCCTTCGAGGATCTCGATGAGCTTCTCGCGCGAGAAGTCCATGGCCGAGGCGTCGCCGCGAAGGCGCGCCTCGAAGTTGCGAAGATCATCGGGGGGCGTGATGAGGAAGGTCTCTTGTGGTGAGAAGAAGACGGCCTCTTTCACGCGGCGCGCCTCGGCGAGCAGCATGTTGTACCAGAAGTTATGCTGCTCGTCCTCGGAGTTGGCGTGCAATGGATAGCCATGTTCGGTGCAGAACGCCTCGACGATCCAGTCGTCGATGTCATTGCCGCCGACGTTGCGCCCTTCTTTCGCGAGCACATCGCACTGACCAGACTCCATGTTACGCGCGTCGATGCGCACGAGCGCCAGATCGAGCGTGCCACCGCCAAAGTCGACCACCAACACGAGGCGCTGACGCCCCGCGCCGATGCCGTAACCGATGGCAGCGGCGACCGGCTCGTCGACGAAGCGGATGCGCTTGACGCCGAGCTTGCGGGTGATCTCGGTGATCTCTGCGCGATAGGACTCGAAGGCCTCCACGGGCGTGGTGACGACGAGGTCGCGGATGCGCTTGCCGGTGGTGCGCTTGACGTTGGCGAAGAGCTCGCGCAGGAAGATGCGGCAGATATCGCGCGCGGTGAAGCGCTCCTTGCCAGCGCGCGCCAGAATGCGAAGCGGATCGAGCCCCAGGTAAGGCTTGAACATCAAGGTGAAGTTAGGGGTGATGCGCCCCTTGTTCATCTCGAGCGCCTGGCGGCCGATGTGAGCTTGTTGCCCCATGAAGAAGTTTCGAGACATCAGCGGCCAGCGACCCACCTTGGTCCAGAAGTCATCGCCAGGCAGCACGTGCGTGGCGCTCGGGACGAGGCGTGGGGCCTCGAGCTGATCCTCGCCGTCGGGGACACGACAGATGTCGGTCAGCTCCAAGAGGCGAGGACGGCCTGCGACATCGTCCCAAATGGCCACGCCGGTATTCGTTGTTCCGAGGTCGATCGCCCAACCTGACATCTCTGTTCACCTGGATCCTGGGGGGAGACATGTGGCGCCAAACAACGCGCCATTTCTCTGGGTTATACTTTATAGTGATCTCTCATCACGCCGCCAGATTCAATGTTAAACCTCCACGAGCGAGACGATTGCGGTCGCCTCGGGGCGACCGTCTACCAACGCATGACCCGTGAGCGCGATTCCCGGGGACCTCGTGAAATCGCCCGGTGAAGGTGTATCGACGCCCTCACCCCGAACCCCATGACCACCGCTTGAGACCTTACTTTTTCGCAGCGCACAAAAAAGAGCAACCAAAACATGAATGCATTCATGTTTTGGTTGCTCTTTTTCATGGCGAGAAAACGTGGCGCCTTCTCATCTGCTTTTTTTCAGCTCACGCCCTGGGCTTTCGCGCGACGTCTCTCAACGTCCCGAGCAGGTGGATCGGCGCTTCGGGGTGGATCTCACGGATCATCTGATAGACGACAGAGGGGCCGAGCACCCGCAGCTCGGACGCCGAGGTGATGCCGAGCTCTTCGAGCCAGGCGAGCGTGGTCGGATCGAGCGAGGCGAAGGTCTGTTTTTGCTTGCTCATGAGACCACCTCCCCCTCTTGCTCCTCGGCTGCTTTCTCAGCATCCGCGGCGCGGAGTTCGATCGAGAGGTTGTGCGCCTGACGCAATGGCTCGGGGATGCGATACTCCCCGGAGACCGCCATCGTGACCCGCGCCGCGGTGTCAAAATCATAGCGATGCCCTGGCGAGACAAACACCGGGTTGATGCCATCCTGGGTGCGCAGCGCGACGCCGATTTGCTCCTCGCCATCGAGGATCGGGGTCGACGCCCCGCGCGCCTTATCTGGATCTTGATAGTCGCCAGCGAGGTTGTTCTTTGCACATCCGATCGTGGGGATATCGAGCGCCCACCCGAGCAGGCACGCCAGGCCAAAGCGGCGCGGATGCGCCCAACCATGACCATCGATCATGACGACATCAGGCACCGTCTCGAGCGCCTTGAACGCCTCGAGCAAACAACTCGCCTCTCTCAGTGAGAAGAGCCCCGGGACGTAAGGATACCCTGGCATCCCCTCCCAGCTCGCGCGCTCGATCACCTCGAGCGTCTGCGCGTCCAGGACGACGATGGCCGCGTAAGCCTTGTCGGTCTCCTTGTCGTAGGCCACGTCTGTGGCGCCTACGGTGTTGATGTCGAGGCGGCCAGGGCGAATCTCGAGCTCTTTCGAGAGCTCGATCTGGCGAGCCTTGGCCGCCGGCGCTTCGATCTCCAAATCGATCGCACGTGCAATGTCCATCTGCAACCTCCTCTGGGTTCATGGAACGAGGGGTGATGCAGCCCGGGGATGGGAGCCAGGCAAACCTCACGCTCACTCGAGGATATTCCGCAACGCGGGCGATGTCAGCGTCACGCTCACATACGGGAGCCCGGCGGCTGCGTAATCATCACGCGCTCGCTCGAGCGCTTCGCGGCGCGCCTTCTTGTCGCCGCGGATAAACACCGTGGGCTTGCCGAATAACTCGAGCCGCGCGCGGTCGATCTTTGCGCCCTCGAGCTCTTTCAGAAACACAGGCATATGCGCCAGCGGCTCCTCGCCCTGAAGCTTCTTGCCCTCGATCAAATCACCCGTGACCCACAACCAGACCTTCCCGTCAGTGTCCTCATCCTCTGGCGGAATCAATGCTTCGAGCAGGGCGATGGCGCGAGCGCGATCCTCCTTGCTCGAGATGTCATAGCGTTCGATGGCGAGCGCGCCATCTTTTAACCTCGCGCGGTAGACCTCTCGGGTGACCATCTCCACGATCGCGTCGGAGACCTCGGCGCCGGGCGGGAGCATCCCCTTCCCCTCCTCGACCTCCCAGTCGTCAGGGTGCTCGACAAAGATGGGGATGATCTTCTCGCGGCGGATCTTCTCGCCAAAATACGCCCTGTCCCCGAAGGCAATGCGCGCGGCGCCAGCCTTTGCGACCGCCTCGGCGCCAAACGGAGCCGCCGCGCGCATCGCGTCGACATCCTTTGCCAGATGGTGCAAAACAGCGCGCGCTCGACGCGCGCGCTGGCTCGCGACCTCGCGCTCACCGGCATCCTCGATCGCCTCGAGATCCACGGTCGCCTTCTCGTGCAGCGAGGGGCTCTGGGGAAAGACGCCAAAGACCTGCTCGGGGCTCTTTCCCTTCCACGCGGCGTCATCCTCGATCGGATAGGTCGCCGGGCCCTCGATCTTCTGTTTGGCGTCGACGCGAGCGACGGCCGAGGTGACCCAGTTTGGCGGGAGCATCGGCCAGAAGCCATCCTGCCTGTAGGGGTGATCCTGCTGGCTAAAGAGAGAATCTCGCAAAACGAAGACGCCTCGGGTGCCCTCGGCGTACCTCCTCCAGCGCGCCACGATCGTGGCGTCATCATCCTCGTAAGTCCCATCCTTTGCCTGCACGCCGCGCATCACCTTGTTGTTTGCCTCGTGAAAGAGGTCTCTATAGCGCTGCTCGTTGATAAGCGTCACGCGCGGCACGACCCCCTCCCACTCGGGAGGTGCATCGAGCACGTTCTCGCTGTCGAGGTCTGGCACCTCGACCTCGGGGTATGTGAGCCCGGCGAGCGGGTCGGGGGCGGCTTCGACAGCGTCGGCGCCGGGCGAAGAAGAGGCGCTTCCGGGGAGCTGTAGAGGTGGTGTTCGATGCTGTTTGTTTCGCTCCCCCGGCCGCCTCTTCTTCGCCGCGGTGGTTATGCGCCTTCTCCTTGTCGCAGGAGGTCGCCAGGAGCAAGAGGGACAGCGTCGCGATCGTGTAAAGCCGCTTCATGCAAAGCTCCTGCTCTTGGCGATGGCCTCGATAAGCAATCTGCTCGCGCGCTCGATCTCATCGCGCGTGGTCCCGTGGCCGAGCGAGAGCCTTATCGCGCCGCGCGCGACCTCGGGCGTGTAACCGATCGCGGTGAGCGTCGCCGAGGGAGGATCATCAGGCCCGCGACAGGCAGCGCCGGTCGAGGCCATCAGCTCCGGTGCGTGCGAGAGCACGTCGGCGCCGATCTTGCCGGGGAGGCAAATATGTAAAGTCTGAGGCAACCTCGGCGCGAACTTACCGCTGATGACCATATCTGGACAGGCGCTCTGGAGGTTATTCGCGAGCAGCGTGCGAAGCTCCACCAACCGCTTCGACTCGTCCGCGAGCCTGGCGCCAGCGAGTTCGCAGGCCGCGCCCAATCCGACGATGCTCGCGACGTTTTCGGTGCCAGGGCGAAGCCCGCGCTCGTGACCTGCGCCATGAGACCTGGCATCGAGCTCGACCCCTTCCCTCACATAAAGCGCGCCGACCCCCTTGGGGGCGTAGAACTTGTGACCGACGACGGTGAACATATCGACGCCGAGCTGTTTCAGGTCGACGGGGATCTTCCCGACGGTCTGCGCGCCATCGACGTGGAGCAAGGACCCGGCGCGCTCGGTGCGCTCGGCGATGGCTGCGATCGGCTGGATCGTGCCGATCTCGTTGTTGGCGTGCATGATCGTGGTCAGCAGCACGTCCTGGTCAAAGAGGTCATCGAACGCGTCGAGATCGATCAACCCGTGGGCGTTGGCGCCGACGCGCCGCAGCTCCCAGCCCCTTGTCTCGAGCAACTCCGCGGGTCTCGAGCTCGCCGGGTGTTCGATCGTGGAGGTCAGGATCGACTTGCGACCCGAGGCCTCGGGGAACATCGGGACCGCGCCCAGGATGGCGAGGTTGTTCCCCTCGGTGCCACCGGAGGTGAAGAAGATCTCGTGTGATTTGACGCCGAGCAGCGAGGCGACCTTTTGACGCGCCTCCTCGACGGCATCCTTCGCGGCTCTCCCGAACGCATGAGAGCTCGACGGGTTCCCGAAGTGCTCGGTCAAATAGGGCATCATCGCCTCGAGCACCTCGGGGGCGATCGGGGTCGTGGCGTTGTAGTCGAGATAAATCGGAGCGTTCACGAGGACCTCTAAAGGCAAGAAACCAGGCATCTGATCAGGGGAACATCCTTAAAGATCGCGACCTCGGGCGCAAGGCCGCGCGAGCATCGAGCAAGAATTCTCGAACGCCTCGAAGAGAGGATCGTGATAGGGTTTGGCCAACCTATCCAGTGAGGCAAGACGAGCCATGTTGTTTGACCACCCGATCATCTCCCAGCGTTATTTCTTCCCACGCGCGGGGCGCCCCTCACGCGGTGAGGTCGAAGTCGAAGTCGAGGGCGCGACGCTCTGTTGCGCGCAGCACATCGTGGACCCGGATGGGTTGACGTTGCTGCACTTTCACGGCAACGGCGAGATCGTCGCGGATTATGTGCCGTGGCTGATGGACGTCTTCGCGAAGATGGGGCTGAACACCTTCTTCGCCGAGTACCGAGGCTACGGAGGTTCGAGCGGTGAGCCCTTGATGGCGACGATGCTCGAGGATGTGGTGCCCTTGCTGGACGCCTCGGGGAGTCCACCGGAGAAGACGATCGTGATGGGTCGCTCCGTGGGTTCGATCTATGCGATCGAGCTGGCGCACAGGCGCCCGGGGATCGGAGGGTTGATTTTGGAGAGCGGCATCGCAGATCCGCTCGAGCGGATCTTGCTGCGAGCGCGCCCGGAAGATCTGGGGACAACGTCGGCGGAGTTATCTCAGGAGGCGCGCATGATCTTTGATCACCAGCTCAAGCTCAGGGCGTTTATCAGCCCGATGCTTTTGCTGCATGCGCGCGGGGATGACCTGGTGAGCCCTTCGCACGCGGAGCGAAACCACACCTGGGCGGCGAGCAAGCACAAGAAGCTGGTGTTGCTCGAGAACGGGGATCACAACTCGATCATGGGTCTCAACCAGCAACGCTACTTCGAAGAGATCGCCGCGCTCGTCGATGTCATCCGGGGCTGACGCTCACTCCTGCTCATCGAGGGCTTGCTGCTCGCGAAGCTCCAGGCACTCCTGGATCTTGGCGAGCAATTTGCTCGGCGCGAACGGCTTGATCAGGCAAGGGAACTTCTTGCTCGAGAACTCCTCGACGAAGGTCGCGTCTTCGGTGTAGCCGGTCGTGAACAGGATGATCGTGCCGGGGCTCTCTTCTTGCACATATCGCGCGAGCATCGCGCCGCCCATCTTGGGCATGACCACATCGGTGATCACCAGATCGAAGGGGTTCCTGGCCGCGCGCAGGAGCTCGAGCGCCTCGATGCCATTGGACGCGCTCGAGACGCTGAAGCCTTGCTCGGTGAGCAGATTACTCGCCAGGCGCCGGAGCATATCATCATCCTCAGCGTAGAGGATGTTCGCCTCGCGCAGCTCGGACTTCTTCTTCCCCTCATCCTGCCGGTCGAGCTCATCGGCGTTCTCGTGTCTGGGGAAGAAGACGGTGAAGGTCGAGCCCACGCCGACCTCGGAGTCGACGGTGATAAACCCTCTGCGCTGGCTGGCGATCGCGTACACGTTTGCCAGCCCGAGGCCCATCCCACCGACGCGCTCCTTGGTCGAGAAGAAGGGCTCGAAGATCTTGCTGCGAACATCCGCGCTCATCCCCAACCCCTGATCCTTGACGCGCACGAAGTAGTAGTACCCTGGCGCGGCGGCGGCGGTGGGGAGGGAGTCCTTGTCGAAAGAGACCGCGCCGGTCTCGACCCGGACCTTGCCGCCAGCGGGCATCGCCTCGCGCGCGTTGATCACGAGGTTCATGACCACCTGCTCGAGTTGGGAGATGTCCGACTGGATGAAACAGGGTCGCGCGGCGAGCTGCACCTCGAGCTCGATATGTTCTCCGATGGTGCGCTCGAGCATGCCCGAGAGGGAGTTGACGACCTCGTTGAGGTCGGCGGACATGATCTGGATGAGCTCCTGCCTGCTGAACGTGAGGAGCTGGCGCGTGAGCGCCGCGCCGCGTTCGGCGGCGTCCATGATCATCCTGACATCTTCGACGCCGCGGTGGTTATCCGGCAGTGAGCCGAGCAGGGACTCCGAGCAGCTCAGGACGATCGTGAGCAGGTTGTTGAAGTCATGCGCTACGCCGCCGGTGAGGCGACCCACGGCCTCCATCTTCTGGGAGTGGAGGAGCTGCTCCTGGAGCTTTTGTTGTTCGGTGACATCGCGCCAGACCGAAATCAGCGGCGGCGCATCTCGATCCTCGCCGTCATCGAGCCAGGTCGTGCGCGACTCGACCCACTCGGTCTTGCCCTGCTTCCCCTCGAGGCGAAAGCGAAAGGTCATCACATCGAGCGGCCCGAGCTCCCGGACGCGGCGATTGAACTCGTCGCGATCTCTGGGGTGCATCAGGTTCTGGATCGCCTTGCCGACGAGGTTGGTGCGATACTTCCCCGAGAAGATCTGGAGCGCGCCTGACGTGTAGAGACACTCACCGCTGAGTTCGTGGACGATCACGAGCTCCTCGGTGAAGCGTTCGACGACCTGTTGGCGCGCCTCGAGCTGGTGGAGGATCTCGAGAGAGGCCTTGCGTTTGATGGCGTGCGAGATGGCGCGACCGAGCAAGGCGGGTTCGTAGGAGCCTTTCTGGAGGTAATCCTGAGCGCCCATATCCATGGTGAGATCGAGGATGGCGTCCTCATCGAAGCCGCTCAGGACGATGACCGGCACCCACGGGAACTGCGCCGAGAGCCCGCGCAACGCTTCGAACTCTGAGGTGTCGGGCAAGCCGAGGTCGAGCAGGATGATGTCGAAACCGGCCTGGCTCTCGACCAGGGCATCGATGGCCCCCTCGTAGGTCTCGACGTGCACGATCTCGGCGTGAACACGCTCGAGCCGACTGAGCTGGCGGATGATCTGTCGAGCATCGACCAGGTTGTCTTCCACGAGCAAAATATGGAGCGCCTGTTTTTTCATAATCCTCTGCCGGGATATCTCCCTGGCCTCATGGGTCTGCGTCCATCGAAGTGATACCGTAAGATGTCATCAGGTGAGCGATGAGCTCGCGCAGTTGCGCTAACGACTGGGGCTTGTTCGCGACCTCGATCCCCTCGGGCGCGTCGGCTTCATCGAGAGCGAGACCCGTGAGCAACACGATGGGTATCTCGAGCGAGGCTTCGCATGCTCGTGAGACAAACTCATCCCCTTCCATATCATGCGAATGTCAGAATCAATAGAAGGTATGAGAAAGGTCTCGAGCCAGCGATGATAAGGATACCAACCAAACCATCTCTTGCGAGAGGCTATCATGCATCTGGATCTCGAGACCTTTCTGGTGACAGTGTACTCCCTTGTGGACGATCTCTACACTGACTTTTTCCTGCCTCACCGTCCTCTTCGGGGTGCTCCCTCAAAACTCAGTGATTCCGAGGTTCTCACCCTCTCCATCCTTGCCGACTGGTGTTTTCAGAACCAATACGCGCCCATGCTTCGATTCGTCAGGAGCAATTGGCTCGAGTTCTTCCCAGCCTTGACCACCCCTTCTTCCTTCAACAAGCGCGTCGAGTTCCTCGCAGACCTTCTCCCCAGAATTGGCCCGCTACTCGCCCTTCACATCTACCCCCAAGGCGTTGGGCTCCAGATCGTCGATGGCTTCGGAATGCCCACGCGCCAGTTCTGCCGCGCCAAGTCCCCGGACGCCACCGACGCTGCTGTGGGCTACAGCGGGTCTCCCAAGCGTTCGTTTTATGGCTTCAAGGCGGTGATGTGTGTGAGCGAGGAGGGCCTGATTCTGAGCGCCACGTTCGGCCCCGGACCGACCGACGAACGTCAGCTCCTCGATGCCCTCCTGCGCTGGCGCGTCGAGCCTGAAGCGGAGGTTCCAGATGGCCATCACTTCGACCAAATCTGCGGGTATCGCCACCGGGCCGGAGATGGAAAATACCGACTGGGCGCACGGGGTTATGTCGAGTCAGCCAGTCGAGAAGCGAAGCCGACGCCAAGGCTTCTGGTGGTGGGAGACAAGGGATACAAAAGCGCGCGTCTCCAGAAGTACTGGGAGAAAGAAGCGGGAGCGGTGGTGCTAACGCCGGAGCAGTGGGGTCGAGGCAAGAGGTATGAAGGAGTGAGGCAGATGCTGAGGAGGCTGCGTCAGTCAGTGGAACGAGGTGTGGGCGCCCTGGGCAAGGGGAAGGCGCTCCCCACACTGAGCGCTCGCCGAACCTGGAGTGTGCGCGCTCGCTTTGGCGCCATGCTGGCTCGACACAACCTCAATTGCATCATCAACCGTTTCTTCGGCTTTCCCCCTCTTCACAGGATCGATCCTTTGGGGCTCGAGAGGACTTAAGCTTCTTCTGACATTCGCATCATATCGGGGAGGAACCAGTCGACGAGGATCAGCGCAGCCTCGCGCTCCTCGAGCCAACTCAGCGCCTCTCCACCGCGCTCGAAGTGAACGAGCTCGATGTCATCGAGCTTTCGAAAGCCCTGTTTGATCAAGAACGCATCCCCCTCGTTGTCCTCGACGTGTACGATTACCTTCCGCAAAAGCGACCTCCTACACTACCTCTCTGGCTCCGAAATCACGAGGCGACAAACAACCAGTCATCGCGATTCCCCTGTGACGCCACATCGATCACGAACACGTCCCCGTTTCGATCCCCCACGACCAGCAAGCTCCCATCCGCTGATGGCGTGATCATACTCACGCCACACAAGTGGGTGTAGGTCGTGAGCAAGCGCCCCTCCTCGATGTCAAAGAGGACGATCAGCTCCCAGGACGGCGAGCAATATGCCGCCAAAGGTAAGCATCTCCATATTATCGCTGAAGATCCTGCTGGGATCCGACATCTTGCCGCCAAGGGCGATACGATCTCTCAAGCGGTATGCTCTCAAATTCCCATAGTGCGTTTTTGCGGCCGCTGATCAGGTGCCCTGCCTGGTTCAAACCCAGGACAAGAATATACTCCGGGTGGCCGCGGAGTTCTCCCCAAAACGCACCGCTCTCGTAACTCCACAGATGAATCGGCCCCTGAGAGCTCCCTCCGATCACGAGATCGCGCGCCTCATCCAACAGCACCCTCGAGGGATACTCTGTGTCCTCATCGGTGCCACGCAGGATCTCGGGGTAATACTCGTGGTCGAGCTCGAGCGTCTCCATATCCCAACGCTGCACGCCGTTATTGAACGGGCGAGGGTCATCAGGATCAACGGGCACGCGCTCGCCATCATCATCCCAGTCGTAATCATCCGACTTGTTGAAGTAACAGTTCGAGAGCAAGTAGCGCTCGTCCTCGCTCCAGGCAAAGTGGTTACAGAAGGCAGTGCGCCCCTTGATTTTTTGAGCGCGCGAGGAGGCGTCCTCGAGGTCCCAGTGATAGAGCGAGCGGATCGTGTCGCCGATGACCACCTTGCGCTCCTCGTCATAGAAGGTCATCCCCTCGAAGCCATAGAGCTGATTGTGGTGGCGGAACTCGCGCGTTCGCTCGCCGCTCTCGACATCCCAGAAGAACATCTCGCCAGAACACGAGGTGACCGCTTCTCGCCCCTCGGAGACAAACGTCTGCGCGTTGACGAAGAGGTCTCGGTGGCCGGTGAGCACGTGGCGCGCGCGGCCTGTCTCGAGATCCCAGATAATGGCGCTCTTGTCCGATGAGGCGCTCAGGGCGTGGCGGTTATCCGGTGATACGACCACCGTGTTGACCTGCCCCATATGCTTGATCTCGATCTCGCCCGAGAGAATGGAGGCAAGGTCCCAGATCTTGAGCACGCCCTTCTTGTCACCAGTGATGAGCAGGGATTCGTCCGGGGAGATCGCCGCGCTATAGATCTCGCTGGAGTCATGCCCGAGGAAGCTGCGGAGCTCCTCACCGGTCTCCAGATCCCAGATCTTGATGCAGTGGGCCACGGTCACCAACTTGCGGTCCTCATCGAAGAGGTGCATGTCATTGATTTTCCAGGCGTGACCGTCGAAGCGATCGATCTCCTCGAAGTTGCTCGCGTCCCAGACGACGATATCCTTCGAAGCAGAGATCAGGCGCTCGCCATCGGAGGTCCAGCGCATCACCGAGGGCGCGTCATCATGCCCCCTCCCCGACGTGTTCGGCGCCGCGAGGTAGGTGTTCCCCATGACCATGTGCACGTCGCCGTTGTCCTCGCCGATGATGACCTGCTCGACCTCGAGCGCGTCGAGATCCCAGGCGATCATGGTGTGATTGAGCGAGGAGGTGACAGCGCGCTGGCCATCTGGCGAGACCCCCAGGGCAAACACCCAGGCGTGGTGATGGCTCCCGAAGGTAGCGAGGCAGGCGCCGCTGTTCTGGTCCCAGACTCTGACCGAGCTGTCCGAGCTGACCGAGATGATGCGGCCATCGGGCAAGGGCTCGAGCTTGCTGACGTAGCCGCTGTGACCGCCGAGCGTTGTTATGCGGTCGCGGCGGTCCAACGACCAGATCTCGATGGTGTGATCATCGCCTGCCAACAGGAGGTTCTCCCCCTCGAGGTCGACGCGCAGGCGGTTTACCGGTGAGCCTTCCTTGATCACCTCGGCGCTCTCGGCTTGACCGACGACCCAGCGACGCACGGTGCCATCCTCTGAAGAGGAGTAGAACTCGGTGCCGTTCGGGGTAAAGGCCAACCCGCCCACGAAGTTACTGTGCTCGTGCATCACGTGGATCGGCTCGGGCTCACCGCCCTGGATAAACCCGTGGCGAAGGGACATCGGGGTCTGCTTTCGGGCGATGGCGAGCTCGGGGCCGAACGCCGCGAGGTGCCCGAGCCCGGCCATCACCTGCAGGGCAAGCTCCCAGGGGCGCTCGAGCAGGATATCTCGACGTGAGCGAAGCACGTCGAGCACATGCGATGTGCTCGCCTCTCCTTCCAAATCTTCGATCAATGCATCGAGCCCCTGCTCGAACAAGACCTCCGCCAAAATGTCGAGATCCAGCACCTCATTGGACATACATCACCCCTCGATACGACAGCTCCGCCCAGGATTGTCGCGCCTTGATCAACAAGCCACCTTGCATAAATGGCAACATTCATTGAATTGCAAACGTCTGACAGAGACTATCACGCCTGGATCGGATTTGTCACGCGCGCGAGGCCACGCCGCCAGCCCTCGCCACGCGAGAATCCGACGCGCGAAGGACTTGGCGCGGAGTATCCCAACCCCTATACTCGTTGATCTTGATGACCGCGTGAGACAGACCTCACGCTCATCAGATGGGGCAAGCCCCGCCCGAGCAGACCACCAAGGAGTCCCTCATGTGCCTGATTTGCGTCGACTTTCAAAAACAGAAGATGACTACCCAGGACGCGCGACGCGCGCTCAGGGAGATGTCCTCCACGCTCGATGACGAACACGTCAAGGAAGTGCGCGAGATGATCCGCAAGCAAGAGCTCGAAGACGCGTCCACGGCGAACAAGAATGACAAGTCCCCTTGAGCTTCGCTCCGAGCGCCTGCGTCAGCTCCAGCGCCTCTGCCCGCCAGGGGCGAGGATCGCTGACGTGGGGTGCGATCACGCCCTCTTGCCGATCGCGCTCATCTCTTCAGACCACGCGTCCTTCGCCGTCGCGGCGGACCTTCGGCCTGGACCGCTCGCGTTCGCGCGCGAAAACATCGCCCAGGCCAACCTCGAGCAACGCATCGATGTTCGCCTCGGAGATGGGCTCGAGCCCATCTCCAGCGACGATCGCCTCGACCTGGTTTATATCGCTGGGATGGGCACGCGCTCGATCATCGATATCCTCGCGCAGGCAGATCTCGACGCGCTCGGGAGACCTCGCCTCGTCGCCCAATCACCCCAGGATCTGACCCCGCTTCGCCGCCATATCTGGGAAGAGCGCGGCGCGTGTGTCCTCGACGAGATCCTACTATGGGAAGATGAGCAGCTCTACCACACCCTACACATCGATCTCACCGCCGCGCCGCCGACGCCCTGGCGAGAGCTCTCGCCAGAAGCCCGGCTGCTCGGCGCCCCCTTGCTAGAGAATCGACAGAACACGCTGGCGCTTCGCCGCTACCTCGAGCGCAAGATCGAGCGCGTCCAGATCCGATACGATGGCATGTGTCAGGCAAGAGCGCTCCAGGAAGGAGCGCTCCAGGCCGTGCGCGACGAGTTGGAGATGCTAAAGGAGATCTGCGCGCCATATCTCCATTGAATCAAGCCGAAGAGAGCGCCTCTTCGCGAGGCGGCGTGATATCCTCGCGGGTGAGCATATCCTCGGTGCAGACGCGATTCCTCCCCGAGGTCTTGGCCAAATACATCGCGCGGTCGGCGCGATCGATGAGTGATTCGATATCATCGCCAACGCGATGCGCGGCGACGCCGATGGATGCCGTGATCGGAATCCTCGTCGCGTCATGCTCGATCTCGAGCGCGGCGATCGTGGCGCAGAGCTCCTCGGCCAGCCGCACCGCGTGAGCATAGTCGACCTGGTCGAGCGAGACGACGAACTCCTCGCCTCCCCACCTCGCTGACGAACCGATCGACGGCGCGAAGCCCTCGAGCACACCCCCGAGCGTGGCGAGGACAAGATCCCCGGCGGCGTGACCGAAGTTGTCATTGATCTGCTTGAAGTGATCGACATCCAACATCAACGCGCACACGCCATCCTTACCGCTGCGGCGCTCGTGAAGGAGCGTCTTGAACTCGCCAAGGAAAGCGCGGCGGTTGGCGAGCCCGGTCAGGGGATCGGTGGTCGCCAACCGGCGTGATTCCTCGACGAGCGAGACCATGCGGAGTGGCCCTCCGAGCTCGCGCGCGAAGAACCCGGCGAGGTGTCGCCCCTCGTCGTCACACTCCTCGAACGCGATCGCCAGCGCGCCGATGTTCAAGTGCCCGAACTCGATCTTCTCGTGCGCCACGAACTGCGCATCGATATCGATCGCGTCGCCGTCCTCGATCAGGATAAAGGTCCCCTCATCGACCCCAGTCGAGAGCACAGATCTGGCGGTCTCGAGATCCTCGGTCCGGTTGAGCGGGTTGGTGTGAATCGCGAACCGACGCGGAGAGTCCGTGCGCAACGCGATCCAACGATAGGCGGTGATGCGCGCGGCGAGCTGTGAGAAGAGGTCGAATAACCTCTCGAAGGAGCCGCACGCGCCGAGCGCGCGGACCTCGCTCGCGAGCACCGATTCGAAGAGGGCGTCATCGAGCAAGCTCGCGATCCGCTCCCGAATATCCACGCAGCCATCGCCCAGGTAGGTGAAGAACACATCCTCCTGCTGAGCGCGCTCGACGGCGCGCTCGATGGCGCGCACGAGCGCGCCCACGCGCCCCGAGGGGACGTAGTCAATGGCGCCTGCCTGCTCGGCCCAGAAGCTGTTCTTCGGGACATCGCCTGGCCCGGAGAGGATCACCGGCACGTGCGCCGTCGACGCCTCGGACTGGAGCAGTCGGCACAACTGGACACCCGAGATCCCCGGCATCCAAAGCTCTGCGACGAGGACCGTCGGAGGTTCTGCCAACGCCAACGTCGCGCCTTCGATCGGGTCCGTGGCCACATCGACGATGTAACCTTGCGCCCTCAACCTGCGCGAGAGCATGTTGGCCTGCCCCTCGTCAGACTCGATCAATACGATCCTGATTTGCTTCATCTCTCGACCTCCCGAGGACCTTCGCTACAAACTCGTCCTGCCCCCATCGTTCCTTGCCATTGTTTCCCCCCGCGCCCGGCGTGGGGGTCTGTTCATCAAAAGAGCAACACCTCACCGTTGCCCAGGTTGTAAGACGCCTCCTTCGTGCCCTTTGCCCCGCTGCCCTCGTCACCATCGTCCGAAATTCGCTTCGAGAGCGACTCGAGCTCGCTGTCGATCTTTTTGAGCAGCTGCGCGCTGGGGTCCTGGAACTGAAGCTCGGAGAGGACCGAGTAGGAGTGATCCAGGATCGTCTCCATGCGCACATCACCGCGGGCGAAGGTCTCGCGCATCTGCAGGTAGAGATCCTCGTTGCAGCGCTCGATGCGTTTGGCGCTAAAGTTCATGTCATCGGAGAATGCCGCCGTCGATGACTTGAGCGAGCGCGCCTGCTCGGACATCGACGGCAACAGCTCGAGCAGGTTCTCGGTCACATCACGCACGATCGTGTTCGCGTCATTGACCGACTTCGAGAGCCGCATCATCTCTTGCGAGATCACGCCGAGGGATTGATTCTCGGCGTTCATGCGGGTGGCCTCGATCTGGGCGTTGATCGCGAGCAGCTTGACCTCCTTGGTGATGTTCTCGATCAGGCGCCCCGCGTGAGAGATCTTCTCCGAGTGAGAGACGGCCAACCTCGAGAGCTCCTCTTGGCGCACCACCAGCGACTCGACCTTGCCGAGGTAGGCCTCGACGACAGCGAGCTGCTCGCTGACGACATGAGGGAGGCCGTTCTCATTGGCGGCATCGAGCGAGGAGAGGTCGGTCTTGAGCGAGTCGACGTAGTCGACGGTCTCGGCGACCACGGACTTCATCAGCATCCCCACGTTGAGGACAGCCTGTTCGCTCAGGGCGTTGGAGCGCTTGATCAAATCCGCCACGCTCTCACGTGCGGCTTCGACCTGCGCGACCGCATCACCCCCTTGCTGCGGTCGCGGTTCTAGTGCTTTCTCTTGATTGTCCATCACACGGGCCTCCTATCACACACCGAGCACTCTTGGTTTCACGCGGTCAACTTTTGAACCGCGGCGACGAGCTGTACTGCCTTGAAGGGCTTGATGATCCACCCCTTGGCGCCAGCCTCCCTCGCCTCTCTGATCAGCGAGGGTTGCCCCTCTGTGGTCAGCATCACGATCGGCAGGTCGGCGAAGCGACCTTGAGCCTTGACCGCGCGCACCATATCCAGGCCGTTCATCCTGGGCATGTTCACGTCACAGATCACGGCGGCGATGCTCGCGTCTGCCTGCACGGCCTCGAGCCCCTGGACGCCATCATTGGCCTCTACGGTCTCGAAACCTGCTTGCTGCAATGCCAGGCCGACTTGCTGACGAACGGTTGCCGAATCATCCACGATCAAGATCTTGTTGCTCATTTTCATGCTCCTTGTTGTTGGCGATCTCTCGCCGTAGAGGTTGTTCTTTCTCGATCAAGCGCCGCTCAAAAGAAGAGCAGCTCCCCTTCCAAAATCGCTTCGTTGTCCGTCTCTCCAGTGAGCTCGAGCTCGAGCTCGCTGGAGATCTCCATATCCATGTAAATGACCACCGCTCCGTTGGATGAGCCAAAGTGGAGGGTGTTGTGATGCGAGAACTCGCTCACCCACGAGATCTCGCGCCCGGCCATGGCGATCGGCGTGCTCATCTCGAGCACCACGCCGTAGGCGAGCAGCTTGTTCTTGAAGC
>CAJHUC010001967.1:0-23398 GCA_905146915.1 Ostreobium quekettii
CACCCTTGATATCAGAGATTTTGTGACGGGGTGCCCAGTGTGCCAGCATGAGAAGGCCGTCCACCGTGTGCGTGCTGGACTCCTACAACCGCTCAAGCTCCCAGAACAAAAGTGGGCAGATGTGAGCTTGGATTTTATCATGGGTCTTCCAAAATCAGAGAACGAGAACGATGGGATTCTTACTGTAGTAGATAGGCCAACAAGATGGTGCACCTTGCACCTGTCAAGCAGACAATCAATACTGCTGACACTGCCCATGTCTACTGGACTACAGTAGGGAAACTTCATGGGATCCCACGTTCTATTGTGAGCGATAGAGACCCACGGTTTATATCCAAGTTCTGGAAAGAACTATGGAACGTTCTGGGAAGCTCTCTGAGGATGTCCAGCGCATACCACCCTCAGACAGATGGTCAGACTGAGGCGATGAACAGGGTGGTTAAGATGGTCCTGCGCTGTACCTTGCATGCCGGGCAGGAAGGGTCGAACTGGGAGAAAATGCTGTGTACTGTTGAATTCATGATCAACAACAGTCCGACGCAGGCCACAGGGTACACACCGTTTTATCTGAACTATGGCTTCCATACGTGTACACCAATAGACCTTATCTGGGATCACGACTCCACCATGATTGAAGGGGTCAACCAGTTTGTGGACCGGATCAAAAGGAATTTCTCAACGGCTCTGAAATTTTTGAATCGGGCCAAAGACAGGATGAAGTCCCAAGCTGACCAGAAGCGAAGGGAACTAAGGCTGAGTAGTGGGGATCAGGTGCTACTATCGACTGAGCATTTGAATTTGAAGAATGCACCTATCCGTAAGCTGAAGAGGCAATTCGTTGGGCCTTTCTTTGTGGTTCGTCAGGTGGGACCAGTGGCCTACGAACTCGACCTCCCTGAGAAGTGGAAGATTCACAACATATTCCACATCAGCTTACTGCATCCTTTCAGAACCAGCCAGTGGGTGCACCCTACTCAGGAGGGTCAGATTGAGGACATCGAGCCCGCAGAGGATGAGCCGTACGATGTCGAGAAATTACTGCATTGGCGGTGGGCAGGACCCAGTTCCAGGAGGCGCAAAGAGTACTTAGTGCTCTGGAAAGATTATGCGTTGGACGACGCTACCTGGACTCCAGAGGAGAACTTCACTTACCCAGAAGAACTCAAAAAGATGATCAAGAGGGACCGGCCCGTTGAGGACAATTAGGCCACTAGGTTTTGCTTAGATGTTTCGAGGGCGAAACTACCCCCAGGGGGGAGTACTGTTGTGTAAACTACTAGGGGGTAGCCGGTTTACTCAACTTAGATACTGGGAAATGATAATAGACACAAGATTGTACCTAGATGAGACAAAGGAGGCTATTAGCTTTCCATAGGTCTTTGAACCATCCCAAACGGGTTAGCGGTAGTGGAGTTATAGCTTACAGAAGTTGCAGTACTTAAGGTTGGGCCCCTACCATACTCGGGGATGAGATACTATCGATACGGGTACATTCGATACATGTTCTGTTGATTGTGTACTGCTGCGTGTGGGGGTCATGTGACCGACCCCGCACGATAGCCTGTAATTCCATTGTGCCTCTGCCTCGGTGAGTTGCACCCATACGGTGCCAAAGTAGCCAGCCTGCTACTTGTCTGACCGCCAGCATACGACCGTGCGGGCGCAGGCCCTGCCGCACGCACATCCGAAGAAGGCAACCCATAAGAAACCATCCGGTGAGGAGGGCCCCAGCTGACCCCATCGGGCACTCTCGGCGGGAAGCGCATGCGCCAGCGAACACACCCGAAACAATATGAGAGATACGCCTGATTACCATATGGGAGGATATGTCTTGGTTACCACCAAGACACTCAAGAAGTTACAGCAGAACTTCTACTGGCCAGATCACACAGTGGATGTAAGAGACTTTGTGCTGGGATGTGAGGTCTGCCAGTCAGAGAAGAGTGTCCACAAGTTGCCAGCAGGACTCCTTCAGCCATTGCAACTTCCAGAGGAAAAATAGAGTGATGTCAGCCTCGACTTCATCATGTGACTACCGGTCAGTGAGAAGAAAAACGATGGGATCCTCACGGTGGTAGACCGAGCTACCAAGATGGTACACTTAGTACCTGTCCAGTAGACCATCACTGCTACTGAGACAGCTCGAGTCTACTGGGAGCAGATTGGACGACTTCACGGGATCCCCAGATCGATCGTCAGTGACCGAGATCCACGATTTGTGTCAAAGTTCTGGCAAGAATTCTGGAAGATTTTGGGCGGCAAGCTGAGGATGTCCAGCGCTCATCACCCCCAGACAGATAGACAGACAGAGGTAGCCAACCGGGTGGTGGAGCAAGTCCTCAGGTGTACGATACATGGCAGTCAGAAAGTCACTCATTGGGAGAAATACTTGCCCATGGTGGAGTTCGTGATTAACAGCAGCTCATCGCCATCCACAGGGTACACGCCTTCTTATCCAAACTACGGCTTTGAGCCAGTGACCCCGTTGGACCTGATCAAGGATGTGGACCATACCAACATTGAGGGTGTCAATGTCTTTGTCAGCAGGATGAAGAAAACATTCAGAATGGCGATGCAGTCAGTTCATCAGGCTCAGCAGAGACAGAAGCGTCAGGCCGATCAGCGGCGCAGAGAGCAGAAGTTTCACAGTGGGGAATAGGTGCTACTCAATACAGAACATCTATAGTTGAAGAATGCACCTATTCGCAAACTGAAGCAACAATTCGTTGGACCATTTGCTGTGGTCCGTCAGGTGGGATCAGTGGCCTACGAATTGAAGTTACCAGAAGGGTGGAGGATACATAACGTCTTTCACACTAGTTTGCTATGACCATTCAGATCGTTCAGATGGTCTACCCCACAGGAGACAGATGATGCTGAGATCGAGCTAGAAGCCGATGAACCGTACGAAGTTGAGAAGCTGCTGCGATGGAGATGGGCAGGACCCAGTGGCAGGTGGCACAAGGAATTTTTGGTGTTATGGACAGGGTGGAGTATTGACGATGCCTCCTGGATACCGGCTGGAAATTTCACCTACGCCAGGGAGCTCCAGAAGATGGTCAAGAGGGACAAGCCCGAGGAAGACACTAGTATGGGATAGTGTGCTTTCGGGGGCGAAAGCTACCCCAAGGGGGGAGTAATGTAACGTGGCTGCTTGGGGTTAGGCAGTTATTGACGTTTTCTGGAGTGTCGATTATGTAATCTTGGAAATAGACCTTTTGGGGACGTTATTTAGAGCTTCTTGGTTCCAACGTGCACTTAAATGCCCAAATCCGTTAAGAAACGGCGAAGTTACGGCCTCCTGAAGTTGCAGTACTTAGGGGCATGGGGTCGGGTGTTAGACACTTAGAATTAGAGGACAATGGGTCGATCGTAAGTGAATGGTGGATGGTGACTTGGTGCCTGGATGCGCACATGAGTTGTCTTGTCTTGATGTGACAGTGATGGACCCGCGATCGAGCATCGCGCATGCAATATGTGCACGCGCATGCTGTGAATCCGTATAACCATTTTGGCCCACACTCTGGCCTCCCGCGAGCCAGCGAACCACCACCTCGTTGCGCCACCGCCTCTCGCTGACAGCAGGCCCCAGGGATCGATCCCCGTCGAGCATTGGGCCCACCGCGCGACCGCCGAAATGTCTGCCCCGGAAACGCCCACCGTCCGAGGTGGAGAGGCCAGCCGACCTCCAACGGCTGTGCTGCAGGGCAGGGCGACCCCAGAGCCTCCGGAAACTAGCGGATGCCGATGGGCCGCAATAGTCAGGGCCCTAAGGGCCAAGATAGAGCAGTTGTAGTCAATTTCTGCAAATTACGATGAAGTGATTGAGACAACGCAATAGGGCTTTGGATGGGGGACCAGTTCTATGATGTCATGGGAATAGTCTATTAGCGGCTGGTCAAGTTTTATGCGATTTGGCCCACTGGCAAGGAAGTTATGAGGATTGGGGGGATCCCAGGTGCTGGGTGTATGTGGAGCATGTCCCACTCGCATGGGCGATTGAAGCACATGCAAATCGAGCCAGGTGGACGCGTGCCAGCTTCGTTGACCTCAAAATGTTGACAGAGGACAACTCGAGACCATCCTTGGCCAGCAATATGGCTGCTAGAAAGAGTCGCAAAGGCCTGCCCGGGTTTGAGGACCTCAATGCTAAGATCGCTGACTTGAGGACCGTCTTGACATGCAAAAGCATTTCTTGGGCGGAGATGAGTATATCATGAGGCAAGGGGTGAAAATCTGGGATGAGGTGCGGGTTGCTACCAAGCGCATGCATCATGGATACTTGACTGAATGGGCGAAGGTTGAGATGAGGAACGATGCCATTGAGGTCGCGGCTGGGACTCTCAAAAAACGATTGAGGCAATCGTTTGGCAGAATGGAAGATGTTCAAGATGACGACATGGACGTGATGTGACATGACGATGTGGAAGATTTCAAAGCCACCTTGATGCAATCGGCAAGGGAGTCTACCATACAGAATCCGTCGGTTTTGGAATGAGCAGTAGTGCTGACTCATGAGAAGAAGCGCAAGCTTGGAGGTGAAGTCACCAAGGAGCATGTTCGCTATTGAATGGATGCATGTATCAGGGACTGCCTGGATAAATTCATCCCTTTGTGCACAGTCAACAAGAGGCTCAAGTGATAGGAAGACCTCGATGTTGGCTATGAGAGCGAGAAGGATGGCATGGAAGAAATTCAGGCTAAAGAAGACCATTTTCAATGGGCGTTGGTGGTCAAGAAGTGGGAGCATGAAAATGCAGCCAGATTGGCTGTGCAAGATTAGCTTCAAGGTGGCTTTGGACCACAAATGGACGAAAGCGTACCCCCTCAAGAGCTGCCTTGAGGTGCACAAGGGCTGGTGCCATGCAGCTGTGACTGGTGATAGGGCTGCATAACATTGTGGCGTTTTTTGAATCAAAGGTATATACATAAAGATTCATTGGATAATGATATAATAGTAGCATGACATGAGCTAAGCGACATAACATGAAGAAACTTTGGCATTTCTTGATTATTGGTAGTACAACTGAACTCATGGGAGGCTGGGGGCATGCGCCGGTTTGGGAGGGCTGAGATAAGGATGATATAAGGGACAACAAGTGTTTATGAGCATTGTGAACAATCAGTCAGTAATGGTGCTGGCTATGAAGAATTGTTAGGTGATGATTTACAAATATGGAAAGTAATACATTACAAGAGTGTATTGGTGATAGACTGGAGACATGTGTGGTAGATGTTTGGAAGATTTCAAGTGACATGGAATGATCTGACAGATGTTTCAACGAGGTCCGCTATGGGATACATTTGCTATTTGAAGCACGGTGGCTATTTTGGGAGCCGCCTCAACTGAGGTTGGTGGGAATGCACGGGTGCTGGTGTGCGGACCAAGAGGTGGGGCTGAACAGCTGTAACGACTCTTTGGCTGCAAGTTTCTCTGAGCAAAAGGCCCAAGGGATCCTCCCAAAGGGTTGAGGTCGGTCGTTTTGCCTAGCTGCAGTCGTGCAGCGAGTCGTTGTACGTGGCGACTGATTGCGACTGGGCTTCTGCGAGAGTTCTGCATGTCCATCCTCCCAGCGAGTCTTTCTGCCAGTTTCTCATCGTGGATCGAGCGGTGATCTTCGCTGTGGCATCCAGTGTCAGATTGGCTGCCCAAATCACTGCTTTCTGTGTGAGGGTTGTGCTCCGAAATGTCTTAGTGACCAGTCGATCGATGCAAAATCGCAAGCATCGATTGAAGAAATACTTTGCAGCTCTCTACCGATTGAACCAAGCGCGTGAAGGGCAAACTCGACGACTTTTGTCCCGTGCGCACTCCAGGTGGTCTGACATGATGTCAAAACCGCCTTATGAACACAGCCTGGTAAGTGCGACACAACACCTTATATTCCCAGGTTAGTCACAATCCTGTCCTGACATACCAGGACTAAGTGACTAATGGTATGTTGAACAGGACGAGGTTTCTGCACAGACAAGGGTTCGGGATTTTGGTTACACAGGTCAATCAGGCCTCATTGTTCAGATTCTGATCCTGTGTTTTCAACGCAGACCCATTTCCACGATGAATGTTCTTCAAAACGTTGTCACTAATAAAGCTGTAGTATTTGTCCCATCATGCAAATTGGCCGCCCGAACACTAGACTACAACTGACAAAGTAGAAAGCCGCTGACTGACTGACACAACATCCAAACACAGTCCCAGAAAGCCTGACCCCTGCCTATATCATCCAGATTTGCAAGTGGACACCCAGGTGCACACACTCAGACCTTAGGCACAGCAAAGAATCCAGCAAATGCAATACCGCTAACGGTCATGTCTAAAGGTGAAGCAACGTAAAATAAAATACAATAATACAACCGGGGGGCTCACACGTGCCCTTGTGCCATTCCCCCCCAACATGTCCTTTTTCGTTCCAAAATGTCGCACTCGGAGCCGCTGGCAAGAATGCGGCACCGCAGCGCACGGCCTCTTGCGCTGGCACGCCGGGATAAATTCCTGCCTGCGCGGACCGCCTGTGGCCATTGCGCCCCCCCATGTGCGGGTGAAGAAGCCAAGCGCCAAGGGACACACTGCGGACGTGAGCAAAGGCGGTGACACGTCTTTCAGTGCCACGATCAATGCGACTGCGGCCCCCCTCGCCTTTACGCGGGGCCCCCAGCCGTCGGCAGGAAGAACGCCCCCAGGTGCAGCAGGCCGTAGAAGTCGATGTACAAATTGTACGACCTGTGGAGGCCGCGCGGCGACTGGTAGAGCAGCAGGCGCGCTGCCACAAGCCAGCACAGCACCGTGCCGAGCGCCTGCCACGCCCGCAAAGCTATGCTCGCCTTCAAGGGCGCTGCCATCCAGAGGAGCAAGGCCGGTCCGCTGACCGCGAGGACGGTCGCCAGAGTGCGGCAGGAGGCGTCCAGGCGATGTGCAACTGGCATCGTGCACCGACCCACCGCTTGGTCGCCCTGCAGGTCCCTGAGGTCCTGGATGTTGCCCCACACAAAGGACGCCGCCGACGTGGCGGCAATCCACCGCCAGACCTCCGGCGTAATCGTGGTCACCATGCCCCAGCCCGCGCCCATCTGGCCGACAATGCCGGCCACCATGCATGCGCTCTTGGCGGCGTAGTGCCTGGAGAGGCGCAGGGAGTTGTGCAGGAGGCCGGCGACTTCCCACAGCAGCGCGTAGGGTAGCACCCCCAGCGCCTGACCCACCGCCGCGAAGGCCACCAGGCCGACAGCGTACCGCACCCACCCCCCCACGACGCTCATCTGGCCAGAAGGGATGGGCCTCCAGTCCTTGTTGAGCCTGTCCTCCTCCACGCCCGCCCCCAGCTGGTTGGCGACGCAGAACTGGTAGAGGTACAGGACAAAGTAAACCATGCTGCCCGCCACGATCCGGGCCTCCACGGCACCCACCTTCCTTGACGCCATCGCGGTGAAGAGCCAGCCAGGGTAGGTGGCCGCGCACAAGTCGCTCTTCAGGAGGTCCCAAGTCATCCCTGCCTCCTGGCGCACGGCGCACCAGATCTTGGCCAAGATTCTCGGGTGGTCCACGCACCACCCGGGACTGGACACGCGCAAGACCTCCGGCGTCGACTTCGCTTTGGCAACAGCTGCATCGGGCACACGCATACCCGCCAACATCGCGTCCTCCATTTCGCTCCCTCGCCCCACAGATCGGCCAACCAAACACATTGGTTCCGCAGCCCGGTCCTCCGACCCGTCTGGATCGGAAACCCCCACCGGCGCCCCGGAGTTCCCCACAAACTCCCCGGCAGAGTTGCCATCAATGGCCTCGCCATCTGTTGTGAAGCTGAGCGCCTTCAGGCCCTTCGGCACGCGGATTCGAACGCGAGCGCCCCGAACCTGGTCTGCACAACTATCCGCGCGGCCTCCCTTTGGTGCTGGCGGCACGGTGGGGCGGGCGAGGCGACCTCCGGGTCCCCTTGTACGGACCACGAGCCTGCCCATCAGCTTCGCCCGCCTTGTTCGCGCAGCCAGTACCCTCATTGAAGGGAGGCCGACGGAAGACCGACGGCAGACCGACGGCCTACGAGTTTTGTTGTGTAGGTGGTCCAGTACGGTCCCCGTTCTCAGCAGTCATGAGTCATCTGCGGTCAGGATATGCATGACTCGCCAACCGTTAGATGGCACCCATCCGTTTCACCACAGCTCGAGCGTTTGTGGTTGAACTTTGCCTTGTCCGGATAAGGCGATTATCCCATTGGGGCTTCCCCGGCATGAGGATGCTGTTGGCAAGCGCGGTACAGTTGCGGTTACACATACAACATGCATTCCGGCGGTGCCGCCTCAAGTGCGCCCCGTTGCGTAAGAAAGAGCGCATGCCACAAGCTGCGGATAAAGGGGCAGCACGGGATAACACACCCTCACTTGGGCCGCTTCTGACACAAGCGGGGGCCGTTGATTAACTTCACGAGGTCGCTGCCGCCCCGGGGGGTCTCCAGCGCCTGGCGGCCGGGACCGGTTGGTGGGCGCCGGAATACTGTGCCCTCTCAAGAGACAACGGAAGGCAACCGATTGCTACTCGTCCGCCTGCAGACGGCTCTACGGCTGGACGACTCGGCTGGACGAGCTCGACGGCTCGGGTCCATGATGTCAAGGGGCGGGTCTCCAGTGACGGGTCGCGGGGTTGCCTTCGTGGCAAACGGCATCGTGCCAGGGGGCCGATCTGCCGCGAGGTGGAGGGAAGGCAGGCGTGGTGCAGTCGCGCTCGCCGTGGCCAGGCCGATGCCGGAGGCTTGGAGGGGCGCGGATCTGGAAGATCTGTCTCTTCCCGGGGGTAATGGCGGTGCGCGACTCGCAGCGCAAGGGATCGAGGACAATTGAAATGGTTCTGGCCCGTCGCACGAGTCGCGACTGCAAGACAACGGTTCATCTTGGCGGCGTGCTTTATGGAATGCTTGGTGGCAATCAAGCGTGCTTATGGAATCCTATATTGAGCGTCCTTTGTGGAAGCCTTGAAGGAGGTCGCGCTTTTTGGAATGCCTGGGTGCACTCCCGGTGTCGCGGGCGTTCCTGTCGGGCTGCCCTTGTGCGCTGGCGACGTCGACGTGGCTGCCTACGCGTTCGATGGCGAGGCTGCCTGAAATCTGTTCTGGATCTGCATGTCAATATTCTAGTGGCGGGATTCGGTTTGGATCAGAGTCAAGCCTGGCGGCACAGCGGGTCGATAGCCTCGTCCCCAGCAAGTGGGCGTCCTTATTGGATGTGATCAGTGGGCAATGCGCTCGGGAGCAAAAATGGCCGCAGCCACTGGCAGCAGCCAGTCGGGCGAATTGAGAGATCCATTTCGTTAATCGGCACTGTCATCCACTTTGCCCGCTTGGAAATTGTAGCAGCATTGCTGACTGCTTTGGATGAGCATCTTGAGGGTTGCAGGGAATCTTCAATTGTAGAATTCGCCCTGCGTGACATCGTGGGTGCCGCCTTCATTGCTGCATGCCAATCCGAATTTGGAGATTTCGAACTCTTCCTTTTCAGGACGGAATGTTTGATTGACTATGTTAAGAGTATTGACCCATTGCCCTTGTGGCCACTCTGCAGCCTTCATCATGAAACGTCTTCAGTGTTCCCTCAGGTGTTGAGGATATATATCCACAATTTCATCACAAATTCATATATTATCCACAATTTCATGTGAGCAAATTCTGTATGTTGGTGCTTCAAAGTGTACAGCTGAAGTGTTCTGCTTTGCCCACAGGCATGATGCTATCCAATTCCTTGTTCTTTCGAAGTCCCATCTCTCCAATTTGTCAATCTCACCAGTCCTTGTTGTGGCACTCAGTCGCTGTTGTTTGCAGTTTGTGTTGTTCTTGGAGACTTGTTGTCATCTGCAACAGCCTTACAGACTGGCATCCTGCCCAGGATGGGAGTCCACTGCATGGCATGGTTTCCCAGTGTACGGTAGCGCTGCTCTAGGGAAATATTCCGTTCAGGTGGTTTGCAACACCTTTTTCATCGCACTTTCCTTGTCCTGCACATTCCTGCTCCTCGTTTGTTTGGACATCTAGTTATTTTCTCTGCATGGCCTCACATCTCATATCCTTGCTGGGAGAGCGATTCCCATGGACGTTTCTCTGTACAAGTCACTCAAAAGAAACTTGCCATATTCACCATCTACTGTAATTTGTTTTCCAGCTCCTAGCGGAGCTGCTGGACCAAATTTACGGCAGAGACAAGGCTCTCAAGCACGTGTTTTCAGGAGGTGGATGGCCACTACGAGACCAATTCTCAAAATGTCCCTACTTTGTCAAAAGATGTCTGCGTTTTCCTTAGGGAGCTATGGGTGGCCAGTAATGGGCGAGACTGTCGAGTATCTCAAAGACATGCATGCATTCGCCCTAGAGCGCATGAGCAAGCATGGAAATGTCTTCAAGTCCCACATATTTGGCTTCAAGACCGTCGTTGTCTGCAGCACAGAGGCGCTGAATGAGGTAGCTAATTGAGGTCACAATGCGTCTCTAGGAACTGTCAACAGTGTGACAACATTGCTTTCGCGTTCGGAGGGTTTTGCATCATCTTGAGAGAAGAGTGCCGCAGAGTGTGGTGCTAGGAGCGGAACCCATTGTATTATATTGTACTAATTTACTGAAGAGACAATCTTCACAATTCTGATGTACGACACAACAACTGTGTGCTTTTGCCTGTGTGCAAACACTCTCATACATCAGAATGCCTCTGTCTAGATGTTCCTCATTTGTGCATTATCATTGTCAGATTACGCGCTTCTGCATTGTAACATCGCATTCAATCGTGTGTGCCGATTAGGGATGGTAAACCCGGGCTGAGAAAACCGGACCTAGTACCCGGAGTTTGCAGAACTTGGGTACCCCGGTGTACCCGGGTAACCCGGGTACACTCGATACGCGGGCAGTAACGAATAACCGGGTACCCGGGTACAGCCATTACCCGGTTCCGGGTATATACCCGGGTACGGAAACCGGTTTGCCGCACGCTTGGCCGGCTTCTGTCTAGCGGAGTCCACGCCGCCGCTGCCGCAAGCGGTGCAAAGTTTGCGGGCGGAGGTTGTGGCGCCCGTCCGGTTCCGCGACCATGGTATTTCGTGGACGGACGGACGGTGCGTCCGCGAAACGGCGGGGTAGCAGGTCTCCCCGGGGGGCCGTGGGAGGCACGAGATCTGCAGCGGATCTCCATCTATGCACGGCGAAGCGTGGTGCCCACTTTGGCTTATTGGGGGCGTCGATTGATGCGACTCGCGGGTGCCAATTAGGGCACCCGTGGGTGGCACCGTTCGGCGGCCGTGAGGAGCGAAAGTGGCTGGAGTGGGAGGCGAGGTTCGGCCTCCCTCTCCTGCCGTTTCGTGGCGTGTTTTGCGCCCATGCTTTTGCCCCCGCGCAGGCTGCAGTTCAACCCTGGCATGCGCCCCTCGTGGGCGCCGATTGATGCCACTCGGGGACGCCAATCAGGGCACCCGCGGGTGGCACCAATCGGTGGCTGCGAGTGGCATTAACGCGGGAGTGGGAGCGCGTAACGTTCGGCCTCCCACTCTCGCTGTTTTGTGGCGAACATAGCCACACACAGTGTGGACGGGGGCGACCTTGGCGGAAACCAACGCGGTGCGAACCAACGGATCGAGCGACCGTTGGTCAATTGCGCAGTACCCGGATAATCCGGGTACCCGACTGTACCCGTCCACACCCGGGTACGTACCAGTACCCGCTTTCCCGGGTAGGCGGGTACAAGAAAAACCAGTACCCGGCGCAGGTACCTGGATATCCTGTACCTGGGTACCATCCCTAGTGCCGTTACCCCTCAGCAAGCTTTGTTTCAAAATCTTTTCTGTCATGTTCAGGCTATTGCAGGCGTATGCACAAACAATGAGATGATCCAGTGGGCTACAGGAGAGCTGGAGTGTGTATCTAGGGGTTTGGGCCAAATTAATGCACCTGCAGGTGCTCGTGGAGGTTCTAGAGCAATGTTCTAGAAAATGCGCTTTAATTGTTTGCCAGCTTCTGAGTTGAAATGGCTGTACATTGTACTTCAATATTGCATTTGCACCTGGCATGGACACAATTGATGTGAAACAGGCATGTTGCCTAATGGTAATAGTCAAATGACTGGGGTGCTTTACTCTGACACTAATAACATGGACAATGAATTGATAACAATTTTATGGAGAATGGTGTGCTCTGCAGATCTCTCGACTTGAAGCAGCTGGATCCATCGTCACATGGCCGATGATGCCAGGTCTGAAGGTTTTTGGCGAGGGGAACTTGGCGGTCCTTAATGGTATGAAGTTTCCAGAGCACTGGCACATGTGTTCATGATTTCTTGATACAACTTGCATTAAGATAACAGTGCACTGTGAGAAATCAAGTACATACTTTATAAATCAGTACCAATGGCTGTGAGTGCCACCAGCACTAATACTTAAGCTGCTGTTTCGTTTGTAAACAACTTTTGGAGTGTATTGCAAGGAAAACATGTTGGTTCAAATTGGCTGGGGTTCACACTGCAAGTGCCAGAAGCTTTCGATGTGTTTTTAGGATGACCCTGCTGACTGTGCATTGCTACTGTGTTGCAATACAGTGTCGTTGGACTTTTGACCTTGCAGATAGAGCTCTAGCATGAATTGCTGAACACCTGAGCACAAGTATCTTCTCTGTGATGGTGTGGAGAGCAGGTGATGAACATGCCAACATGAGGAAGCTTCTGCACTCAGTCTTCTCAAGAGGGAGTGTGTTATCATCTGTGCCATTCATCTTCAACACTGCCAAAGAAATTTGTGCCGAATTTGAAGGCCAGGAGCATTTTTCCATGGCCGAGCTGGTAAATTTTCTTCCCTGGGTAGATGGTGTGTGGTTGGGATGAAGGTACCAAGATGAATTGGGTGAAAGCGATCAAACATAATGATTGTTGATGTTGGATACAGAGTGCACATGTTCGTGACTTCACACACAAGTGAACAAGGGCAGAGTGGAATGATTGAGATCTTGTGCCTTCTTGTTTGCCTCTACTTTTTGCTGTAGCATTTTCTTGTTTTGCAGTTACCTGAACTGGCAGTCGCCATGATTGTCGTTGCTAATCTAATAACCAATCAGGTAAATAAATAACAGAATCGGCAAGTGAGTTTTCTGGTTCATGGTAAGGTAAGTGGTATGAATGGAGAGATAATAACTGCAGTGCTAAGCACACAGCACTTTTGCTGTTCTGCAGGCAAGGAAGTATGCCTTTAAGGTGAGCACAAAATCTTTTCTTGGTATGGAATTCCCATCAAGGGTGGACAACGAAGTTATCCAAATCCTGGAGGTGCTTGGCGAGGGTGTTTTCACTTTGGGAATCGACCTGCCGCTCACAAAATTTCATAGAGCCATGAAGAGCCGTTGTGAAATGATTGATGTCATCAAAGAGTCCCTCAAAGCAATGGATTCGATTTCCCCTGAAGATGGCCGACCTGCCACAGCTCTGGAACAGATGCTGGATGCGAGAGACGAAGGCGGCAATGGACTCGAAATGGAGGCACTCATCAACACCATCATCCTGCTCGTTTATGGGGGTAAGAGACGACAGTGTTACAAGCTAACTGCCAGAGTGGCATGTTCTTGCGCATTACACTATCATTGTGCTATGGGAATTGTTGTTGATTTAGGAAAGACACTATTTTGAGCTCAGTAGAGAAAGGGAGTTTCTTTTGTGTTAAGGGGGGGTGGGGGATGGGGGTTGGGGGTTTTGGGGGGGGGGAGGCAGGGCAGACGAAGAACGCTGGAAGATTTGCAAGTGCAACAAGATGGAGACCTGTGCACGAATTTTTGTCGTGTTGGAGGCTGCAGCCACGTCAGATATGCTCTGTTGGCAGGTTGTTTGCGCCATGGCACAAAGGCATGGGACATGGCAGTGACCAGGGCATGTTGTGGACACTTGGAAAATTGTTGAAACAGTTGTCATTCTTGGGATTCGTGGCATCTCACCTTGGACGGACCCAAGGACATTGCATTACATATGTGCATGCATGGGGAAATCAAGTAAGCCACAAGGGACACAGTGGTTAGCCACAGGCCCATGTGTGTGCGGAATGCACAGGGCCATATGTGTGGAGTGCATGTGTGTGGCACTCCTTGTGTTAACATGTACTTCTTGAATCTCATTGAAGTGTTATGTATTCACAATGTACATTATTGTGGCACCGCTGTTTTGCAGTAATGCACCCTTGGGTATTTGTTTCATGGTGTTTGTTGTTTCAGGGTATGAAACTACCAGTGCAACAATGGAGTGCATTCTGCGCAAGCTGGCGCTGAATCCCAAGGCAAGCGGACGAGCTTGCACTGCGACACTCATGAGTGCATTTTTATTTCTGTCAAACACAGTCAGCTAATTTCAGCATGCCTGTGTATAATTCCTTATGTCTCTCTGAATGCGTTTGGTGTCAAACTGGAATTAGACTGTGGTGTAGATAGTAACGGGCAAGTACACAATCCAACACACTTTCTGAACACCGGTTCGTTGTTGACTCTGGTTGACGCATGGCCATGCTGGCTCTGAGTGTTGCCGAGCACACACACTGACATGGCATCTTGTTGGACGCCTGTTTTATTTACATCAGCCAGAATGTGACAGTTCTTCCTTTTATTGCTTGCCAAACGATGGTTGCTGAGGTTGACTGAGTAACAGAGCGCATTTCAATATATTGATGCACTGGGACGTGTCCACAAGCAAAGCTCGCTGTCCGCAATTATTCGTCTGGCGACACATGGATGCTTGCAGAAAATAGTATTGAAACAGCAAATGTTTTGCATTATTGCCGCTGGGATATCTGTGCCGTTTTCCTGGGCCAAGATCGCGATGGTGCATTGTTGCCATCATGTTGACACATATGATCTCCCCCCCCCCCCCCTGCGGGGGATGGGCAGCCAAAGGTCACGATGCACAAAGTTGCGTATGAGCATGCGTATGCCTGCATACGTAGCATAGTCATGCATTGGTCAAAAAGGTTCTCCCTGAGCATTCTTCTTTCACCCATGATGCGTACACCCAATATGAATTTCTCACGAGCGCGTATTGACAATGAAATTCTCTTCCAGTGTCACACACCTTGAAAAGGAAATGGAGAGCAGTGCAGCCACCCATGCAGCACTTGCCGGGATGCATCCCTCAAATGATTTTTGTATGGCGCAACTGACTAATTTACATGAATTGGCAACATAACGAAGTACCCACTCAGCGTTCTCTTTGCCCATGCGAATGGTTGGACAATTTCAACAGATTTTTCAATACCACGGGAACTAATCTGCCAGTCCTTTTGCGGGTGATGCTGGGTTTGGCCTCTACATCTGCAGATATGACATGCATGTATTGTGTAGATATGGCACACATACGTGTAGCGATATGCAAACAGCATGTAGGATTGTGTTCATGTTATGTTGCGGTCAAGGCTACCACACATTTGCGCCCCTTTGCTTCATGCGCACTTGACTGCCACTGTGTTCAGGCTTGGGACAGACTGCGTGAGGAACAGCACCGAGTTGTGGAAATTTATGGTGACGACATCACCTGTGAGTCATTGGAAGCCATGGTTTATGCTCGGGCAGTCGTGAAGGAAGGGCTCAGGGTGCAAACCGCGTTGCCATTCTCTTACAAATGGGCCAAGGAGAGTTTCGAACTCGAAGGCTACAGAATTCCAGCCAACTGGCAGGTGAATCCTGTGATAGCAAATATACAGCTTAAAGTCAATTTGGATTATCGTTTTTAATGTTTGATTAATCAACAGTTGATGAACAAAATGTTGAGATACGACCAACGCGGCAGTTGATTACTTAAAATTTCAAACATTGCTGCTACTGAATGGGAAGATTTTTGCACTTCTCGGTTGGACGGTGCCTACCCAGTGAGCACGGGTTCATTAGGACACTGCCCGAAAACGCATCACTCATTGTTCGCCCCAGAGGCATCACCGTTAGCTAATTCAAACATTAAGAACAAGTTAATAACACTGGGTTGATTTGTGTGCCCCTTGTTTCTTGTATGTACGTATGCGTTGACCTGTTTGACAAGCCTTGCTTTTTAATGCCAACTAAAAAAAATCAGATCTCATTCCAGCGATTGTCAAACAGGTCGTTTGCGGTTCCGGCTTCATCACACAACACTTATGTGGCAGCGACAGCTGGAATGACCATGATGCATACCGGCCCGAGCGGTTCTTGGACCCACGAACAGACAAGTTGAGCTCATTCCGGCCGTTTGGGCATGGACGCCACATATGCCTGGGCAAGGAGCTGGCATTGACAGAGCTGTGGGTCATGCTGGCGTTGCTTGCACGGCGCTATGAGGTCACACTCAAGAATTTGCATGCCCATATAAAGCCATACCCAACGCCACATGCTGAGGACGGCTGCATGGCCACATTGCGAGAGCTTCACGCTGCATGGTCCTGATTGTGCATTCAGCACTTCAAGGTTGGAGTGTAGAATTTGGAGTGCTTGAGAGTGCACAGTGCGTCAGGTGTAGGCATGTGGGAAGGTGTCCTGATTTAGATGTACAAGGCGAAATTAGCCATTAGCATTGTACAGCCTGTGCATCTACAAGGAAACTTGGCACCGCAACATTCTATGGAAAATACTGATTTTAGGGTGGTACAGGTCCTGGATTTGGGCTGCATGATGATGTTTGAAGAATTGCGCAGCAGGTTACAATTGGTGAGAAGAACCCTGGCTGTTTGCGCTCGCAAATTATGACACCATGGTGTTTTCCCTGACATCGACTTGTCGGCCTGGGGACGCAGTGATGCTAGCTTTTTGTTTGCAACACTGTGCACCCTCTTTTGGGGCTGTCGATGCAGCCAAACTAATGTGGCGATTGGAGGTGCAACATAGAAAGGTCTGAAATAGTGGTGCACTTGTTTGATGGCTTGTTGGGCATTGATTTCGGGGAACATTGCTCGGACAAATGTGCAATTGACATGCTTCTGAGGTAGCACAGAGTTTCATGTGTTTTGCTCACTTGTTGGATGGCCCCTGCATGGTGGTGTGCTTTTGATTGCCATTTATTCGTGTACTTGCAAATGTTGTACTGTGTTATGCAGGAAAGCAGAGCACTCAACTGAGGTGGCTCGCTCGAACAATAACAAATAGTAAGATGTTACGTAGTTGTCACAAAATGATTTAAGTGGAGAAGAGGCCAAAATCGCCGCCTGTACCGATGAGTTTAACCAGTTTCCCAAATTGAAGTGCATCCACATGAGAGGACCCTCCATTTCTCCATCACTTGTTCAGAACGATTATTCAAAATGTCTCCATTATTTGGTTCGTAACATCAACATACCCATTTTGCGCCACATTCTCCGAGTCCCATCATCTACCCATCGTGCTAGTCCATTCCTGTTTGTCTTTCTAAGCATGCACTGGCATGCATTTCAGCCGTCCAGAGCTCTGGAGACCAGCACTCGTGTTTTCCCTTTGACAAGACTCACATGACAAGGAGTGCCGTTTCTCTGCCCAAGTACTTTGCACCTATTGATGCATGACTCAACCCTGAGCCAGCCCCATGGCATCTAACCACATCTAACCCAACTTACTCTCCCAGGACCGGTTGGGCAGGTGTGAAACAGGATAGTGTGGGAATCCCCACTGGGGACCAATAGGGGTGTCTAAATAGCCAAACCCAATCCTGCTCCAGAAGCCTTCCAAATTCCAGCCCTATGTGGCCAAAAACACAGGGTGGCGCTTGAAATGGCCAATAGTTAATTCCATCTACTGCAACCCCGTCCTCACGCCGTTCATTGTTACCCACAGTACACACAGTGGCGTGCTGGAAAAGATCAAATGCACTGCCATTGCATTTGGTTTCAGCGGACGCAATTGCGGGTGAAATCTGGCTCTCGCCGAATACTCCAAAGCCCAAACCACATACGAAGGTATGTACAACCCAAGGAAGATGAGGGTAATAACCACCACGTCACGACAGCATTGCTCAGGCGGGGGAGCCGCCGAGGTTCCTTCCGTGAACCACGTGTCCATCCATACCCACGGGGCCTGGAAATACGAGGCGCTTTCTGTAGTGATGGTGGTCTCCGTACATGCCCACCCCGGTGTGACAACTGCCATGAGCAGCGCCACCGGCACATGCACCATCAGGAAATGCCGGGCGAGAAGGGGGAACATAGCAGCGTGCAACAGCAGACCCAACGTGCCTGTGTTAACCAACAAGAAGCCTACCAACGACAGTGTCGAGACTACAGGGTCCGCGAACCAAGTCGACGACCATAAGATCATGGGGAGATCAAAGCCGACGAGCCGAGTTATGACCACCATCCACGTTCGCAGGCGCGGCTGTGAGCCCACGTCCAGCGCACGCCACAACCAGTGCAGCAGCAACGCGCACGCGGTCACAGCCACGGCCAGTGCACTGCGGATGGAGAAGCCCCCCGCCCGAAAATCAGCCACCAACCTCCCGAACATGAACATAAACACGAGGATGGAAGACAGCACGCGGCGCAGACTATCCACTGGCTCGAATTCAGTCGCCGCGCGTGCCTGCGCGAACAGCTCCTCTTGGGCAGGGTCCTTGAACCAGAGCTCGCTGAAGAGCGTCGGCGCGGGTGTCCCCTGCGGTGGATCCATCGGCAAGACCACCGCGTGAGGCGCCGCTGGACCGTGCCGGCTCGGTGTTGCAGGGCCTCCTCCTCTCGTTAGCTCCCTCTCGCACCGTCGCAACCACTTCACCGTGGCGGCCCGTGCACCTCGTCACCACCTCCGAATCGCCGGAACTGGGCGCCAACACGCGACCACCCCCCGCAGGCGATCCTCGCCACCCTCGCCCGTGGCGACCCTGCAGGGATTAGGATTTCAGCTCCGCTGCCGGTCGCGAGGCCCTGCCCCGTCGTAGGCCGTCGCCTCTCAAGCTGTTCTCCGCGGCCACCACCTGGGCGCTGCCGACGTCCTGGACCCCAGCCCCTGTCCCGCAATCATGTACCTATGGTGGCTATCCGCAATGGAGACGGGAGTCTCACTGGGTCTGCTCGACAGCCGCACTATCGACGCATGGCCCCTTATTAGAAGCAATTGGCGGCAGGCGGGGGTTCCCCATCAATCGCATGCCGCCAACGTCCGGAGGATCCCTCGTGCTCGAGGGATAAGGCACCCGCGGCTTGGGGCGGTCTGGCCGTCGGTGATCGGACAGATGGCTGCCCGGTGGCCGGAGGCAGCGGGCCGGGAGAGCCCGCAGAGACGACGCCGGCAGCGGCCCTGAGCGCCAGTACATGCTCACGGCGCGGCCCATTCAGCGCTTAATCACTGCGGTTACAGAATTATCGGACCAGTGTACGATGCTCTCCCTTTAGATGGACGGGGATCACCCTATGGACCAACGCCAGACGAGCTCGCGGGCTTGCTGTTGTGCCCGGGTTGGGCACGCCCTTGGTCGTTGGCGTGGAGGCACGGAGCCGGGTTCCCACGGAAACGGTTACACGCAGGAGACAAGGTACAATGGCGCAACTGGTATAAAATAACATCCAATAGATTGTCCAAATAGCTATAATGTTTAATCATTAACTGGTGGGCCCAAAACTCCACAGTAACTAAATACAAACGACCCTAAACAATCCCAAAAAACCCCTCTAAGGTTGCTTTCTAACAACAACATAATGTGATTATAATTCCTTTTATTTGACCAAATATCCACTAGTCACAATATCACTTCCCCCCATATAAGAGCGGCTGTCCTCAAACGCAGACCTAAGAGGAAGACAACAATGAAAGAAAGAATACCCAAGGTAAGAAGAGTAGCGCCTCTGACACAAACATGGGTTTTCATAATTAGTCACCCCTTGGCACAGTTGCCACCTGTAGGCTGGACCCGTAAGGATTCGGCGCACTGAATGCGATTTCCCTCCCAAAGTTGCCAGCCACAACACCAGTTGTACCCATCCCAAGGAGTTGAAACCAACCCCATGGTAACTCCTTGGAGGCACCAACAACTACTTCTTCCGACCCCTTGCAGTCATGGGCCACAACTGTTCCTCCTCAGCTGGTGTGTTTTTTGGTTTGTTGTGGGCGATGCACCCGCCAAGGCGCCTGAATGGGCCTGGATGGGCCTCCTTTGCTGGATATCTGGCGGGTTTTGCTGGGGCGCTCACTTTTTCGGGTACGCAATGTGGGCCCAGTTCGGTGGCCGGGCGCGGGGTGGCCGTGCACACTGTGGGTGTGCGGCACCGTGCGGCTCACAAGTGCAACCGCGGGGTGCGCGAGTGGGTATGAGAATAGAATTACCATTTAACAAGTGGTAACCTCTTTGAGGGGGTGGCCCAACAATAGTATCTTATCCCTCGATACGGTATGGCAGAGGGGGTCTAGAGTACTAAAAATATATTTATCAATATCTCCTCTACAGCTAGCTCAATAAAGGCAGTTTAAGAATACATAGGCTTCTAGTAAAAGCTACTATCATATGAGATTGTACTATCATAAATATCACTGCACTTTAACCTTTCAAGAACCTAACTACCAAAGAAACATACTACCCCTTGTGCTTTACACCATAGTACTCCCCCTTGGGGGTAGTTTCTCCCTCGGAACCTTGGGCTAATCAGCGGACCTAATCCTCTATTAGTTTATCTCTCTTGATCATTTTCTTCAACTCCTCTAGGTAGGTAAAGTTGCCCTCTAGAGACCAAGAGGCGTTGTCAATTGAATAGTCCTTCCACATAACCAAATACTCCTTATGCATCTTGGTACTAGGGCCGGCCCACCGCCAATGTAGCAATTTCTCAATGTCATATGGCTTATTATCCTCAGGCTCTAACTCTTCCACCTGACCAAATATAGTGGGCTATGTCTATAAATTGGCTCTGTAAGGACACAACAAGCTAACGTAAAAAACATTGTGAATCTTCAATGTTTTGGGGAGTTCAAACTCGTTGGCCACTTGTCTCACCGGATGGACAACAAAGAATGGCCCAACAAACCTTTCCTTTAGCTTGCGGATCGGTGTATTTTTTAAGTTCAGATGCTCTATTGAGAGCAACACCTAATCTCCACTACTGAACCTTTGTTCCCTTCTCTTCTAGTCGGCCTGCATCTTCATACAATCTTGAGCCCTGTTCAAGAACTTGATGGCCATCGAGAAATTCTTCTTCATCTGCTCAACAAGCTATTTAGCTCCCTCAATCAGAGTGGAGTCACTGTGGCAGATAAGATCTGCTGGTGTACATAGATGGTACAAGTAATTCAAATAGAATGGCATATACCCGGTTGCTTGTGCTAAACTATTATTGATCACGAACTCAACGGCGGATAACAATCGCTCCTAACTTGATCCCTCTTGCCCGGCATGCAGAATACGCAACACCATTTCTGCCACCCTATTCATCGCCTCTGTTTGACCATCTGTCTGAGGGTAGTAGGTACTGGACATCCACAGTGAGCTTCCCAGAATACTCCATAATTCTTGCCAGAACTTGGACATAAACGAAGACCTTTGTCACTCACAATGGAATGTGGAATCCCGTGTAGCTTTCTTATTGTATTCTAGTAGAGTTGGGCGGTCTCAACAACCGCGATGGTATGCTTGACTGGTGCCAGATACACCATCTTAATGGCCCGATCTACAATAGTGAGGATTCCATTATTCCCTGCTTCTGATTTAGGCAACCCTATGATGTAGTCCATATTGACATTTGCCCACTTTTGTTCTGGGGGTTTGAACAGCTGCAATAGTCCAGCATGGACATAATGGATGGCTTTCTCTTGTTGGTAAACTGGGCACCCCACCACAAAGTTTCTGATGTCCAAAGCGTGCTCAGGATAGTAGAATATTTTCTGCATATTTTTCAATATTTTGTGGTAGTTTAGATGACCCGAATAAGGGACTTTATATAATTTCCTCATTATCTGCTTCTTGATTTCCAGTACATCTGGTACCACCGGCCGCCACTGTGCCTTCTTGTGTTTGTCGTTGTCCCTCATCTCTAGAAGCCCTCATAACAGTTGGAAGGATCGATCTCTAATGACCACAACATTGTCTTGAGTAGATTTCTATTGGGAATTGATATCTACCCAATGTGGATCTTTTCGTATCTCTCTTTTGATCCCCTCTCTCAAATCTTTTGCCAATGAAATATGGGAACTAGCAACAAAAAGAGAAAGTTCTATTTCATCCTTTTGACCCTCCACTTGGGTCATCTCCAGTCTGCTCTTAGCAAAAACTTGATCTAATTTTCTTTGGATCTAGTTCCCAGACGTATCTTCTCCCAATAACAGCCTTTTGACTGATGACTCTTCCTCTTCCCGGACATGAACCAATCCTTTTACATCCTTGAGACTTCTCCAAAAGAGGAAGTTTGCAGGGTTCTTTTTGCCTGGTATATGGACCAGGTCACAATCATACCCTTGAAGAACCTAAACCCATTTTCAAATCCTCCAGTTCACCGCTGGCTGATCGGGTAGGTTCTTCAACAAGTTGTGGTCAATCTGGATTGTGAAATGGCGACAACTCGCTTACATGCAAATTGATAGATAGCTTTTAGTAAAAATGTTTAAAATGGAAAATTGGCATTCTTGCCAATGTTCCATTATTAAGTGAAGTTGTTGTGCCGATTTTCCATTTTGAGCATGATAAGTGACACCATCCAAAATCGCAAAATGGATTTCTGGCTGCCAAATTTCCAAATTGTATTTTTTACTCACCTTGCTGTACCGGTTTCCCATTTGATTAAAAAATGGAAAAGTTTGCCAGATTTCCAAAATGCTTCAATTTCTACTGTAATTATTGCACTAACCACATGCTCTCTCAGTCCACAATGGTCTCTCCCATTGCTCCAGTCACAAAAGAGCTGCAACCAGGATGTTGCAACTAGTTTCAATTCATTGCAATGCATGATGCATTGTCAATTTGTCACCTTGATGTGCCTTGCTGCATTGATGCCAATGCACATTATGGTAATCTTGTATTCAGGCAAATCAACGAGGGGGGGATTGTCGATCGAGCTCTGGGTTTTGCTTTGTGTTGGTTTGTGCTGCTTTCCACTTGATAAGATAGATGTTAAGCACTGCCATTGAATTGCGTCCAGCACGGTTTCTATTCTATGCAATTGGTAGTTGTGGGGCATTGAAACCTGGTCCTTTGTGCCCACTCACAAACTTCCATGCACATTCATGCAAACATTCCCACAGGCTGTCCCCGACCCCCCCATCCCCACCCACATTGTCAAGGCCACCGATTCCACACTCGTGAAGATTGTGGGTGTAAGACTGTCAGCAAAAAGGTTGTTGCCATCAACCACGGCAACCACATTCAGCAAGTTTGGCCACATCAATTCGGACAAAGTGTCTGGCACAGGACTGAAAAAAAAAGTTGAATTTGGACAACGTCCCGTGAGGCTGAGCGGAAACAAAAATAGTACTTGGACACTCCTACACACCTGCTTTACCACAGCGGTGCA
>CAJHUC010001968.1:0-27541 GCA_905146915.1 Ostreobium quekettii
AAGCAAAATACCATGCTTCAGTATCACTGAGTTTGCGGTTGTCATAAGCCACAGGCTGCAATCCCTATCCATGGTCCTATTCAATCACTGCGCCCACTGATCCAGAACTAGCATCAGTAGTCAGGATAAACTCGTGATTGAAATTGGGTAATCGTAGAATCGGGGATGTAGCCAGTGAATACTTCAGTCGGTTGAATGCTGCCTCTTGATCTTGTCCCCACTGAAACTTGACCTTCAGCTGCGTTAGGTCAGTGAGGGGCCTGGCGATCTTGGAAAAGTTCTTCACAAAACGTTTGTAGTAGTTTGCCAGGCCAAGAAAACTGCGAATATCATGTGCATTTCTGGGCTGTGGCCAGTCGATCACTGCTCTGATCTTCTCCTCTGATGCTTTAACTCCACTGGACGATACTTGGAAGCCAAGATATTCCACAGAATTCTGGAAGAACTCACACTTGTGTAGTCTTCCATATAACTTGGCTGTCCTCAACCTCTCCAGAGCTGTCCTGACGTGACTGATATGTCCTTCTAGACTCTTGGAGAAGATAAGGATATCGTCCAAATATACACATATGAACTGACCCAGCTCCCATTTGAAGATCTTGTTCATTAAGCGCTGAAATGTTGCGGGAGCGTTGGTTAACCCAAAGGGCATAACCAAGAACTCGTATGAGCCCTGGGTCGTTCTGAACACGGTCTTGTGCACATCTTTGGCCTTCATGGCTATCTGATGATAACCTGATGCCAGATCCAGCTTGGTGAAGTACTGTGCGTTGCCCAGCTTGTCGAGAAGTTCGTCGATCCGAGAGATGGGGTACTTGTCTTTCTTTGTCTGACGGTTGAGCAGCCTGTAATCAATGCACATCCGCCACCTGCCATCCTTCTTGGGCACGAAGAGAATGGGTGCCCCGTATGGGCTGCAGGATGGCTGGATGTAGCCCTGACTGAGGAGGTCTCTGATCTGTTCTTCCATCTCCTCAATCTCCTTTGGTCCAAGTCTGTAGGGTGCCCGGCTGGGTGGAACTGCTTCTGCATCTGTTTCTATAGCATGTTCCACTTCGCGCGCTGGTGGCACTCCTTTCGGTAATTTCTCAGGGAACACATCCTGGTAATCGTGAATGATGTTCCTGAGTGAACTCTGGACCTCAGGGCTAGCCTGCTCAACCACTTCTTGCATCACCTCGGCCGTTGTCTTGAACTATTTTACTGGGCCTGACTTCAACATTTCGGACCGCTTCTTGCCCTGAGCTGGTCCTATCTTGGCCAACTTAGGCTGCCGCTATGTTTTCTCTTTGCCAAAACTGCGGATCATTAGAAGATATGATGTTTCACCTCGTGCAGTCAGCTTGCGCATCTGCTTCAATGAAATAAACTGCCGCTGACTGGCTGTATTGCGTATTGTTTTCTGTTGCACGCCACAAGGGGTTCTGGTCGTTCGTTTGCAGAAACGTGGTGATCGTTGCTGATCACCAGTGCTGGCCTGCTGATCATCGTTTCCTGCAATGCTGGCTGAAGTATCATGACAATTAACTGATCTCCACTGCCGATCATCACGAACATAATCCCAAAATTGCGGAGTTGCCAATGTCTCCAAAGAATGAAGGTATTGTATAGACTGGTCGTTTTCTTGATCGCTGGGTATCTCGATATGCTTGACGGTGCCGATCTTGGTGTCCTTGTCTGTTGGAACACCTGCGATGGGGTAGTATACTCCTTGGTCTTGAACGTACATAGTGTGAGAACCCCAATTGATCAGAGGGTTCACCTGTTCAAGCCAAGTCATTCCCAGTACCATATCCACCCCAGTCATAAGATCGGTCACTGTAAATTCCTGGGAGAACGTACGAGACCCCATAGTAAAAACCAATTTTTCGATGCGTCCCTTGGATGGTACTCGTGTACCATCTCCCAACTCCAAAGTCGCATTTTCTGCAACGGGTTGCAAACCCAGTTGCAGTATAGCACGAGAATCCAAATAACAGCGAGACGCGCCACAATCGATTAAACACAAAAACTCATGTCCAAGGCATCTCGTTTGAATTCTTAATAACAATCCATCACGGTGCTGCAACGGTACAGCCACAGTGTTCCCCAATTCCGATTCCTGTCCAAAAACAGGGGGCGTTGCTGACTTACCTAGGTTCAGCATACGCCAGTCCTTTTTTACTTCCTGTCCAACTACCGGCTCTGTCACTCTATCCACCCTAGTGGATTGAACTTCTGCCTATTTCTGAGCTGTCTGGGGCTGCGTGGTAGTCCCGGGGTCATCACGCTGCCCTGCAGATCTCGGTAGTTGCGCCTCGTCCTGACGTCGACTGTGACTTGGTTCAGCAGGCTGGTGTCGCCTCCACTCCTCTGCACACTGTCTCTGTCTTGAGCAGTTTCCCTTGAGTGACTTCTGTACTGCTCTGATCACGTCCTTCTCAGCAGAAATGGAGAACAGGTGCTGTAGGTGCCTCTGTCTCCGCTGTCTCCTTTTCTGCGTCCGTGATGACGAGGTCTTTGTCCCAAATCTTCGAGCCCCTCCAGATCGGCCTGGAGAGCTCGGTAGCGCAGGCCCCGTCGGTCCTCTGGACCGGCCAGTCTGGGGCCGCACTAGTTTCCCGGCGGATTGGAGGGTGCTGTCTGGATTCCAGCACCCTCAACCTGGCTGGCTACAGCCAGGCCCGCATTGCTAGTATGACGTCCTTGGCCTCTGCCTCCAGAACGTCCCCCGCGATCGCCACTATGTCCTCTGCGTCTTTGCCCCCGGTAGTTGCCACTGCTAGGATAGACACTGGCCTTGTGGCCAATTCCTCCACAGTTGTGGCAGGCGAAAGAAAAAAAGCCTGCCTGCCCATGTTGTCCTTGTGTCTGTCCCTGGCTCTGACCCTGTCCTGCACTAGCATTCTGTCCGGGGTTCTGTCCAGCTGCTCTACCTCTGCCTCGGCATCCTCGTCCGTGCCAGCCTCCCCTATTTCCCTGGCCAGACGATGATGATGCAACTGGATTCTGTCCCTCACTGGCTCTCGTATGTTGTGCATACTTGAGCGTCACTTCAACCCGCTCAACCTCCACCATGAAATCCTGCAATGACCTGGGCGATTTGAGCAGCAATAACTCTGCCACTCTAGGCATCAGACCGGAAGAAAATTGGTCCTTTGCCCATGCCTCATCAAATTGTGGTAGATGGCCAAGCAGCCGGCTGAACCTGGCTGCATACACACGCACACTCTTGCCTTTCTGTTGCTTGATAGCATGCAACTCAGCACGTGCTGTCATCTCCTTGGTGCGGTGTCCGAATCTTGCCCGCAGTGCCTCTGCTAGCTAGTTCCAGGTGCGAGGCTCTCGTCCGGTAGTACGAATGGTGTTGATCCACCACTCGCGAGCAGCCTCCTGCAGAAAAGTGAGAGCATATCCCACTTTCTGTTCTTCCAGTGCAGCAATGGTCCTGAAGTACGCTGACACCATGTAGATGCAATTCTCCACATCCTCACTGGTCTTGCCACAGAAAACTGGCGGTTCCCTGGGCTTCATCGTCACATGGAAAACTGGTCCTGATGCACTTGCCACATTCTGTCTAGCTGTTCCTGCGCTGAAACTGACTGGTACTACAGACACTGGTGGTATTGAAACTGGAACATTTCCTAGTAATTGGCTGCCCTGTCCCTGCAATCCTGGCTGTACTGACTGAGCAGCCAAACTTGACCTTGATGGTCGGATACTGGACTCTCCTACAAACACTGGTGCTGCCACAAGATTCTGAACTGGCACTTCTCGATCCACAAGTGCTGAAGGAAACTGAAAGTCATTAGGCCGGTTTGGATCAGCTGGAGGTACTGAAATAGCAGAATGGGGCGGTGTAGACTCAACAACAGCATCAGGCAAATACAAACCCTCATTCTGATAGAGAGGCTCATCCCAGGCTGCCTTATAATCAGACAGATCTCATTGTACCTTTTGCCTTTGCTCCCGCTCCACGCTCAAATCCCGTCGCAATGACTCCAGCTGCTCGCTCAAGGACAGAATCAGCTCATCTGTCCTGGTGGTCATCTGTGAACCTTGGGCCTACTGTTGTTGCCTCAAAGCTCCCAGTTCCTCCTGCATCCTCAAGGACCTCTGGTCTTCATACGCCTTCTGTTGCTGTAGCCTCGTTCGAAGGTCCTCAATTCTGCCAGATGTCGTGGCTTGCTCCTCAACTCGACGTTGTTGCAATGGTTGCACATTTGCAGATTGTGCAGCATGAGCTTCACGTAGCTCTTGTCGTAACCAAGCTGTTTCCTCTTGTTGCTCCCTCAAACGAGTCTTGAGCTGATGCCGCTCTTGGACGGCTACTTGCATCTCCTGCGAGGTGTCCTTTGCCAGATGGGACACTTGCTATGCAGTCAATGTAGTGGACGCTTGGTAGTACTTGGTTAGCGCCTCTTCCACCGCTTTGCGCATACTTGCGGTCTCCGTAACCGCTTGCTGGGCAACCTAGAGAGCTGCCTCTGCATGCCCAGCTGCCGATTGTGCAGTTTCTTGGGTCCGCTGCAAAGTGCTCACAGCTTCGCCTTCCAACATCAATTGGCTTCATGGTGGTGTTGGGCTCTGCCGCTTCATCGCCGGTGCTTTTGTAGGAATCCGCGATGGAGCTGCACTGGCAGCTGTAGTTCTCCGCGTAGGGGTTGATGGCCTTTGGCTTGGTACCCCAGACCCCGCAGCACTGGATTCAGCTTCTGGATCCAATCGCGGCATGGGAATGGCCGGCGATTGACTCGATTCTATCATGGGCGCATCCTCAAGCCCATGCACACTTCCGGATTCACTGCCATTCAGCTCCATGCCAATCCGGCCCTCTTGAGACATCTCAGACTATGATGAGCAGCAGAACTCCCAGCGATTGCCCCACCAACACTTGCGCTCAGCGTAATGGAGGGTGCCCCACACTTCCGCACCCACAGCACAGCAAAAACTCATGTCCGGGTGCAGCGATGGCGATGCCGTCGATCGATCCAAACTTGCCAACCTCCAATCCTCGAATCTGCTTCCCGCGCGCTTCCTGCCAACGTGGTTGTCGCCTCGGCTTGTTCCTCGGCAAGGCTGCTCCACTAGCCTTGCCTCCGACGCCCAATCGTCGTAGCCAGAAGCTCCGAAACCAATTTGTCGGCGCGGTCCCCCCTTGGCCGCATCCAGGTACCCTGGCCCGCACTCTAGGGCCTCTCCAGTGGAAGCGAGGTCGTCCTCGGCCGGACGACGTATCCCGGGCTCTCTCTGGCCCGTGGGTGACGGCCGCTCTGCGCGGTCCCGTCCGAGGCGCGCGGCTGCTGTGCTTGAGGAGGCAGGGAGGCGAGGTCTTCCAGAACGATCGAACTACAATCGGCGCCGCCGCCGGGCGCTGTTACATGTGGCGGCCAAATCATCAAAGTCATCATTTTCATTAAGCAACTCCATTCTGGCCGAACCCGTTTTCCGGCTGAAGGCCTCGCTACGCTCGGCCCTTATGCCAAAGTCGTTCCGGCCTGCTCCGCTTCGCTCCGCATACGGCCTCAACGACTTTGGCGACGGGCCGAGCTCCGCTCGGCAGAACAAGAAACCAACGGATCATTACCACAATATACATACTTGGCAAGATTGGAATATTGTCCCCATAAAATGGCCAACAACATTGCCATTGCAGACTTAAGGATGGGTTGCTATGTCTGCTTTGGTATCTCTAGTATCTTCAAACAGCCAAGGTGACTACTATCAATAGAGCTTTGGCAAAGATGCCTCGGCATTTTTGCTTTGCCGCCCGCCATGGAAATTGAAGGGACCGCAGCAAAGGAGAGTGCCTTATGGCCTTCGCGGGCTACTTGGTGATCATGTTTCATAGGCATTTCTGATGGGGTGAAGCAATCCTGAGGCACACAATTCTGGCCCGTAAAGAAGGAGGTACACAGAAAGACAACGCGTTAGGGTTTACCCTAATAAACCCAATGTGCTATCTGCCTATAAAGAATGGTATATTTGTAAGCGAGACAATAGAAGCGATATGTTTTGTGAGTTGGGGAGACGGATCCCTCTCCCATCCGGTGAGTGCATTGGCCTTTCACTGACAATTGTTTTTTTCCTGCAACCGGGTGGATATCTAGCAATTGTCGCCTATGCCAGCCTACAAAAAACCACCATCACCAATACCTAGGCCCCCACCACCCCCTGCAGTCCCCAGTTTAACCTGCCTTCCATTTTTCTGGCCAATGGGGCACTTCGCCAACACCCCTACTACTCATACTTCATCCCCCGCACCACTGTTGCAAACCACTATGTCCCATCTCTATTGCAAAATAGAGTAAGTCGCTGTCAAAAGAACCAATGATTGCCTTGGGGAGTGACTGTGGCTGTCACCTACTTCATAGCATCTGATCGGCAATGGACCTTCTCCTAGCCCCGCCAGTCATATTGCTTGATTAACTGTTTTGCTTGATGAACAATTGTCTTTAACAATATTGTGGTATGGATGAGCACTTTAAGGGGAAGCAACTGGTGGATGCAAGCTGCGGTCCCGCACGCCCAAAGGGCAAGCCAACCGTGCGGCAAGAGACAAGAATTCAGATGTCAAGCTTTGAGTTACAAAGCGAAGAGTTGGGTGGCTATTTATAGCCACCCGTGAGCGGGGGTCTGGCTGCCCAAGAAGCGCTACCAGAATGGCTGATTCAAATGCTTGTTCGCATTGGTTCGAATCCCCCGCCACGCATGTCCCCCATGCCCGTACCACTTCCCCATCATTCCCATTTGCCATTTATTACTAAACTTTCAGGGGTTCCTTCCTGTAACCTGTCCCACATGTCCCTGACCCTAAACGGCATTCAAGTGTGTAGTTCAGACCCCTTTTGCTACAAATAAAATATCTACTATACAACCCGGTTCCTCTCTGGGTACCCTGCTGGTCTAATATACAATGCTTCTCCCATGTTATTATACAAGAAAAACCCTTTTTGTGCTAATGTACATAACGCCCCCTGGGCGTCCCTCACAGTGTTGATATGGCAAATAAAAATGGTAGGAGTGGACACGTCAACAACGCCGTTGTTACAACAGGTCAAGACGTCAACCAAAGAACCAATATACCGGATCTGCCAGGTCAAGCGATAAGGACAATAATCGGGACGAAGATGACCATGTACCCACCCACAACGATGACACCCAGGGGCGGACAATTGCGTTCAACAAAGACGTCAACCAGTCAGACCTTGCGCGCTCTGATTCCAGCAGCGACGACTACAACTGCGATATTGGGATGTAGAGCCATCAACTCACGGGACGTTTTGCTGCAAGGGGGGAAGGAAGTAAGGGGAGACGCTGTATATTATGAACCAAACGAGGGAAAGTATTGTATATTATGAACCAAACGGGGAAAGACATTGTACCCTATATAGTGAGTGGGGACAATGTACAATATCATGGACCTTGTGTTGGGGACAGCAACTTGGGGAGTCCTGGACGGGTGGGCGGTGTTAGTCAACATGGTAGTCCATGTTAGGGACGGGCCCACGGGACCTCTAAAGCCTGACGGGATAGAATATCGAGTTGGTAAATTGTCTTGGGAATAATAGGTTGGATGACTCAGCTGTGAGGCAAGGAACGCATGGGGATACAAATCGGTGGTGATACGAATTCGAACAGAACTGGGACATTCTGGCAGTAGCCGTTTGGCTGCTTGGTTGCCGCCCTTGGGCAACTATAAATATGAGGCCAAACTATACCAATGTAATCGAAACCTTGTCCATTTTTGCCTTTCGCATGATACCGCCAGCTCCCCAGTCGAACGGGACAAAATGGGCTGTGCTCCAGTTGGCAAGTAAGGACCGTAAAGGGCGATGCCCTTTACAATACCCCACAATGTTCTTCGTAGGATATCAGCACGGTTGCACCCCATATTTGAGGGGCAATAGCAAGCATTGAAGATCCATGTACCGGATATTCAAGAGATAACCACAGAGTGGCGGGTAGTTTAGCAGACGGGAAAGAAAATCCTAAATGAGGGAGCAAATCCTGAGCAAGTTGCTCCAAGATAGCCAATTCTGAGGGCACCTCTAACAACGCATACTCTTGCCTAACCCTTTGTGATGAGGAGACCAGGTCCTGGACTAGCACAACTGCAATCTTAATAATGCAACAAAAGATTGAGAGGTTGCAAGCTCTGTCGCCATTTGGCTTAGGTCCACAATGGCCCCAACAGATCTTCCCCGGGCAGCCACAGCCACCACCAGCACTACTAGAACAGTAGTGCCAGTAGCCTTTCGAGGCCCCACAAGAGCCAACAATGGCACAGCAACCACCAATGGCACAACAACATTTGCCAACGCAACTAGTCCAACCATAAACACCTGCTCCCATGGGACCAATTTATCAATAACCAGTTAGACTAGGGCTGATGCCACAATAATTCAACTTCTCTTAGTAGCCAATTTATAGCCAAGAGCAGCCCATGGTGATGCTAGGGTAACCAGTCGGTCCATCCCAACAATTCAGCGATCCCAATATACTCCAGCAGCCAAGAGAGCTGGAGCAGGAGGAGTTGCTATTTGGATCCAAGAAGGACCGAGCTACATGCAGGCACCTGTGCCACACCACTAGGAGTACATTACTTCTGTAGGGTCAAGACCCCACATAGCGATGGAGGGACGACCACTGCCACTAGCAGAATATGACCCCATAAGCCCAGGCTACCAGGGGTTGGGTTAGGGGTACCCGACAACAGCATAGGAGGCGCCTTATGCTTCTTTCTATATTCAACCCAAGAGGGAACTGTAGGTGAGCATGCCGAAGATGGGCAGCCAAAGTATTAAGCTCCCTAAGTGGAATGAAGACAAGCAGGCTTTAACAAAGTGGTTGCAGGAAATTAATATGTATTCAAAACCATTGTTGCACCCCAGAGTTAGTGGGGATGAATAGCACTGAACACTTTTGAGGAGCCAACAAAGCATAACCTCCTTGCACCAGAGGTGAGCCATCCCGGAATGGGGACAAGGATGGGAATGGGAACGGACCGGAGTCTGTCCCCATCCTAGGGCCAGCAAGCTTAGGAATGGCCAAAGAACGGCCCCGTCCCTAGGCTGGAATGGACTTAGACGAATCTGAAACGCTGTGCATCCGTCCCAATTCCATTCTAGGCAGTACAACCCACCCATGAGTCTGTTCTTGTACTGCCCAAGGCCTGTCCACAGTCCGTTTCAGACAGGTCCAGAGTCAGTTCCAGCCGTTCCAAATGCCGTTCTAGGCCATCTTGAGCTTTGCTTCTGAGGCCATTCTGCAGTACATACCAACATCAAATTCATGCGTGGATCAATGAGAATGCAGCGATTAGATTTGACGCATGGGCCGCGCACCCACGATCCACAAACGTGGTGTCGCTGCCCCCCTGCTATGCAATTTGTTGTGTTTGTTGCGATGGGTGGCAAGGCCAAACAGACGCAGCGGCAGCAGCTGGTGAAGCCTGGGGAGTCCCGTCCCCCGGCCCGACGTCACCAAGGCGGCATCTCACAACGTGAGGCAGGGGATGCTCAGGGCCAGACAGAGGGGCGCCCGGAAAGGCGGTCCCCCTCCCCCCCCCCCCCAAGGTGAAGGATCCGGGCATGAGGGGATGGTGGTGGCAGCGGCAGGGGGGAAGGTCAGGGAGCGTCTGTTGGCTGAAACGCCCCACTCCCGGACATGTTTGACTATGCGCATATGGTGATGGGGGACTTGGGGGACTCGAATCCGGAACCCAACGTGGTGGGGGCTCTGAACCTATGACAGCTGCTAGCTGTCAGGGCATCTGAAAGGCTGTTGCCAGCCAAGGATCCCAAGCGTGGGTCAGTCAACAGCAAGGGGGTTGCATATGTGTTAGCGCCAACACCTGGGGCCTGTTGGTGGCATCAGGGCCCGCCGGAAGCGGGAACCGTGTGGCCAGTGGTAAGGGTGGGAATGCACCCCCAAAGGCAAAGCAAGCCCGAGGCGGTGTGTGTGTGTGGGGGGGGGGGGGGGGGGTCGCCTTTGGCAGCAATAGGTGTGTGGCCCCACCGTTAGGGCCTGGGCAGAGTGGCAGCTGGTGGGTGAAGCTATTGTATGTGGAAGAGGAGGGGTGGCCTGGCATCCTTGTGAGATACAACAACGTTATAGGGAGGGAAGACAACCACAACAAGATCATTTGCCGCATATGTGGCAAAGGGATTTCCTTCAAGTCATCATCCTTCTTGATTGCAGAAAAGCATATGGGGCACCACAAGGTTACGCGACGTACGTTGCCCATTGTTGTGGAGCTGGCAAACAAAGAGCAGGTAGATGGCGTCACTTTTCCCATGGCTGAGTTTCTTTCACGGATGGCTAAGGAGGGTCGCAAGGTGGGAGTGGCACAATACATGGAGTAGAAAACCTTTGCCATAGGAGCCGCCCCATGGCAGCAAGTGTGGTTAGCGATCATTTGTTGGATCGCAGGGGATAGCATTCAACTATCCGTTGTTGAGTCACCAAACTTCCTCTACACGCGCAAGGCACTCAACGGCTATTGCCCCTCCTTCAGCCAGAAGGCCGTCACCAATGAGGTTGGCTATTACTACATCGTTACATGCATTGTGTGCAATATGTTGTGCTATCCCATGGCGTCCATGTGATGCAGTCCGCAGCACACAATTGTGTTGGTTGTCAGCCTAAAAATAGTGTCTCTATTGTTGTCGCAGGTGGTATCTATACACCATTGGGCAATGCCAAAGCTGTGGGAGATGGAGGAGTGGAATAAGATGCGCCGGCCTTCACTTGCAACCTTTGGCGCTCCCGCACGCGGCGGGAGTATTTTTTAGTGACCATACACTGGGTGGAGGACACGCACTGGCATGACGGCAATGCCAACCACCAGTGGCGGCTATAGAACAGGTGCATGGGTCGGTGTCTGTAGAGGCGGAGAGCATCACGGCTGGAGGTGAGAGATGGTGCAACGAATGGGCAGTAGTAACTACCCAACTGGCAGCTGGTCATATTATTTGTTATTTTTGTGATATTTGCTTTTGTTGTTTATCATAACTAGTTTATATATGCAGTGGTGGTGGACCTTGCCCGCAAGGAGCTAGAGAACTATGGGATAACTGGCTGGTGGCCGTCCTTTGTCATGGATGCTGGGAGCAACGTCAAGCGGGCTATTAGGGGTTAGTTGGTGGCACATGAGGTTGGTGAGCAGCTCAGAGGCGGCCTGGCAGATTGGTCACATTGTGCCTGCCACATGCTCCACAATGTCATAACCCATGGCCTGACCAGCTTACACATCTGTGCCATGTATACTAAAGGCTACAAAAAGCTCTGCACTGCAATAGACTGGTAACTTATGATGTTGGTGTGTCTTGGTGTGTGTGTTGATATGTGTGCATGCATGTTGGTGGTTATTTGTGTGTGCCACAACTGCTGCAGCTGTTGTTGCTTACGAATTGTTTCATCAACAATGTGCATGTGTCCTTACCATGGCAGGGTCTCCGCACTGGTGAACCACATGCGCGCCAGCGCGAAAGCCACAACTGAGTTGTGAAGGCTGCAAGCGGAAATAATAAGGGAGGTAATAACATAGTTTCTAGTGATGAGGAGGGGGTGTCTACATCAGAGGTGCCCTCCGATGAGCCGGGTGAAGGTGGCAAGAGGCCCAACCTATGGAGGGTACTCCAGCTAGTTAGGTTTGTGAAAACTCAATGGAATAGTATATTTTTTATATTGCAAAGAGCTGTGCGCCTAAGGAAAGCCATTGACAGATGGTTTGGGCTGCACCCCGAATACGATAATCCTATCGAGATTACACAATAAGGCTACTTGGAGGCCCTCCTCCCAATTTTGGCATTTGCAAAGAGGTGCTCTAAGAGGCTGAGGGCAGAGGTATGTCCCACGGGCTCCAAAGCCTTGACCAAGCTGTTGCACTATGGGGTTTCCTTTACAACACGGACGGTGTGGACAATAAGGGGCCATACAGTGGGTTTGTGCCATTCTGCAATGATATGCTCTACAAGTTAGAAGAGGCGCTTAGTGACTCTATATGGGTATGGCAAATGGCCTTTTGGCTATGATAGACTCCACCAATAAGCGATCATTGCTAATCACTCAGTGATAGTGTTGTTGGTGTTGTGCATTGTTTCTCACTGTGGTGTCGTTCACGTATTCAAATACATATAAAATGTCAGAAGTAGTGCTGACGAATTGCATGGTGTGTGTGCAGTGCACACTTGGAAGGATACCCTGGGGGGCTACATAAGGCTACTAGATGCCATCAGGGAGAAGTTTGTGTCGGTGGATGCCTTGATGGATGATATGTTAGCTGAGCTGCTAGAGCTATGTCCTATATTCACGAAGGACATTGGGTGGTCAGAGGCATAAGGGCAAGCATGCCTGCCACCCCATCCTAAACAACGGACCATGCACAAGCCAAGGAACAAGCCGAGGGACAAGCCGAGGGACAAGCGCATAGGACACAAGACGTTTAACACCAGCTCTGAGGAGGACTATGATGCAATTTGGGGCCGGGGCCCAAGGGCAAGCAGTGCCGCGGGGCCTAGCTAACCTGTGGGCATTGCAGTGGGTGGCAAACCAACGGATGCCACACAGTGGCTGATATAGCGATATGTTCAGGAGTTTCTAATAGAACGTGTGAGTCGGGTGCCCCAGGAGAGGAGGATGCACTAGATTATTAGGCATGGAATAGTGCTCGACGCCCCATAGTGGCGTGGGTGGCACAACGCTCATTGTGTATGCCGGCCAGAAGTGGTGCATCAGAACAGGGCTTCTCGGTATTTAGCCGTACTGTGCAATTTTGGTGGGCATCTTTGGGGGACGAATGCATTGAGCAGCTGATGTTCTTGTCCGGCAACACCAACTTGTAAATTACAAATTGTAATTTCCCGGGTTCCATTGGCTTGTCTCGAAGTGGACTACGGGCATGTGTGTGACTCGTCTCAATTTTGGCTATATGTCCAGCTTATATATTGGGCAATGTGCATGTTGGTTTTGTTGCAAGCCAGGTGTTCTGTGCAAAATATATCTTTTGGGCCTGAATCCAGCCTTGTGATTACCTCCCAATCTTGCGTTGGTCCGCCAGTGGCCCCCCTTAACTCGTGAGACTTAGAATTTGCATGGTCCATTCCTGGGGAACGGATTGGAATGGACACGACCGGACAAGGACGGGGCCATTCCATATTATGAATGGATCTATTCCTGAGCCAGGACAGATTCGTTCCTAAGCCGGGATGGATCCATCCTTGAATAGGAATGGTTCTGTTCCAACATCGTCTTGCCTGACACAGATCTAGTCCAAATCCGTTCCTGGGGAACGGCCCAAGAACAGACTGGAACGGACAAGGACGGACTGGGACGTGAATGGGAATGGGTCCGTTCCTGGGATGGGAATGGACACCATCCCCATTCTCATTCCTACTCTATTTGGCCGGGCCCACCTCTGGGCCTCTCGGTCCCCTCTCGGGCTGCTTGGACTGTCATGCAATCTGCTCCTCTACCTTTTGCGCTCGTTCCTTTTGCTAGAGCAACCGGTCACTCAGGGCGGCTACGTGTTCCTCTGCGGAAGCGCGGGCGACATCAGCCTCTCGGCTCTTCTGCTTTGCTTGCTTCAAGGCCACTTCATATCGCCTGGCTTGTTTTCGTGCTGAGGCCGCAACAATCTCCAGCGGAGCAATCCGGGCTGTTGTGTCCCAATCGCAGGTCTCCTGTGCCTTGGCTACGGCTGATGCAACCAACTTCTCTAGGAGGGCCATTACTCCTGGGGCTTGTAATAAGGTGGCTGCCATGTTAGGATCTACCTCTTCTTCAATCGCCGTTGCTTCAATTTTGCCCATGGGCTGGTCTTGGGCTTCCACTAGTGCATAGCTTGCCGACATTCCCGGCCTGTCCTCCTGGATTGCTTTTCTTCTCGTCTCGCCCTCTTGAGTTGCATCCTCCCATTCACCAGCCCCAGTTGCCGGTTCCCCCTCTCGAGGTGCGGATTCGACTGTTTCCATGGTCTCGCCCTCTCGGGCTGCAGGCTCCGACTCCTCGGCCTCCATGGAGGAGGAGACCGGGGACAGTGTCGCCTGCCGCTATCCCAGTCTCCGATCGCAATCAAAGCATGTGGGCCACCTTTAGGCGGCTCCAAAACCAAATAATACGTGAGGATTGTTGGTGTGGGGCTCCTACCCTCTTTGGGCTATGGACCCGCCTCGCCGGGCACTTAGGTCCTTACGGGGACCTAGGCGGGACCACCCCGACCTACTCCCGTATCATATACTATCGTATAAACTGGTTGGGGTGTCATTACTATATCTTGGGTAAGGCGTCCCCCACACCAAAAGGCCAGTAGTGGGGCGTCCCCCACATCAGGCCAATGTGCATAACACAAGGACACTACGTTTGTGGACCGTGGGGCGCGCGACCCACGCGTCAAATCTGATCGCTGCATTCTTATTGGTACACGCATGAATTTGATGTTGTTATGTACTATGGGATGGACTTTGGACCGGGTTCTAGAATGGCCTAGAACAGCCTTTAGAATGGCCTAGAATAGACTCTAAACCGGTATGGAACATACTTTGGATGCCATGGGCAGTATAGGAACAGACTCCTAGGTAGGCTGTACTGCGCCGGAACGGAATTGGGATGGCTGCACACCATTCCAAATCCGTCTCGAGTCCGTTCCAGCCCAAGGACAGGCCGTTCTTGGGCATGCCAGCCCAAGGACGGGAACAAACTCTGGTCTGTCCCCATTCCCATTCCCGCCCCCATTCCGGGACGGCCCACCTCTGGTGGCGATCAATGTTGCAGCCCCACCTTGGACGCGTGGCTGCCCCTTCACTAGAGGTGGGCCCGGCTAGATGGGGTAGGGATGGGAATGGGGACGGTGTCCATTCCCATCCCAAGAATGGATCCGTTCCCGTTCCCATCCCAATCCGTTCCAGCCTATTCCTAGGCCATTCACAAGGAACAAATTTGGACCGGATTTGGGCCAAATAAGAATGGTATTGGAACGGATCTATTCCTATCCAGGGACGGATCCATTCCGACTCAAGAACGGATCTATTCCAGGCCAGGAATGGATCTATGCTTGGTAGGGAACGGCCCCGCCTTTGTCCGTTCCGGTCCATTCTAGTCCGTTCCCCAGGAACAGGCTATGCGAATTGGAATCCTTACAAGTCAAAGGGGGTAGAGTGGGGGCACTGGCGAACCAACGCATGTTTGGGAGGTATTCATAAGGCTGGATTCAAGTCCAAAACACACAATTCGCACAAAAAGCTTGGCTTGTAGTAAAGACAATATACACATTGCCCAATATATAGGCTGGACCCATAGCCAAAATTGAGACAAGTCACAAACATGCTCATAACCCAATCTAAGACAAGCCGAAGTCACCCCCCCAAATTACAAGTCAGTGTTGTTGGATAAGAACATGAGTTGCTTAATGTGTTTGTCCCCATGGGGCGCGGGACCTACACGTCAAGTCTGATCGCTGCATTCTTATTAGTGCATGCATAAATTTAATGTAATTATGTACTACAGGACGGACTCTAGGACGGCCTCCGGAATACCCTAGAATAGACTCTAGAATGGCCTGGAATGGACTCTCGACCGGCTTGGAACGGGCTCTGGAATACCATGGGCAATATAGAAATGAACTCCTAGGTAGACCATACTGTTCTGGAATGGAATTAGGATGGCTGCACACCGTTCAAGATCCATTCATGTCCGTTCCAGCCCAAGGACGGGCCATTCCTTGGCCATTCCTAGGCCTACCAGCTCAAGGATAGGAACGGATTCTAATCCATTCCCATTCCCAATCCCATCCCCGTTCTTAGTCCGTCCCCGTTCCGTGACGGCCCACCTCTGCCTTTATGTCACTTGGCTCCAGAAGATGAGATTTATTTCCTCTTTTATTGCCAAGCCTATGATGACATCTATCGATGCCACTCTTGTATTTTTCAATGTCAAAATGCAAAAACACTTTTTGCTTCAGCTCTTGCTTGCTGTCTAGCAAAGACGCTTCTCTTAATATATTATTATTGTCAATTACTTTTAGGATTTAGGAGTTAATAGACTCATGGCTTTTGTCTCTGTTTAATATTAGATTTCAACGAGCTGATCGCAAACTCTGCTTGCTCGGGCAAAATAGGAAGCTGACGGTTACCTCATTGCCTTGTTTTGTAGAAGCTGGTGATGATAATGAGGATACCAAAGACACAAACTTCTCTGTTATGAATACCACTCGTTTTCAAAGCCGTTGCGTATGTTCAGCTACCCTATGGTGTGGTCAATTGCAACATTGACTCCGTCTTTGCGTTCGACAGGTTGTCTTGAGACGATTTGAGTCAACTCGTTTAAGCAGCGCCCATCAACTGCATCAACATTTACCCCATTCTGGTAAACACATCGGAATCTGTCTGAACTAAAGAAACGTGTACATGTGGCACTTGTGCCCTGTGCCCCACTAAAGCCAGCCTGGCTGTATGCTACTTGGCACTTTTCGATCGTACTCCGCCACTGCGACAGGAACGGCATTACTACACCCTGGAGGCTTGCGCTCGACGCCATCTCAAGACCGCACAGGCGATCCGTCACAATACCCACACCGGACCAGAAGACCAAAGAGTATACACAGTGTGCGCAAATACGCTCAGGTTGGTCCCCGCCGATAGTTGAAAGATACGGGCGGTTTTGATGCTCAAGGCGCATCGAAGCTGTATCAAGGGCGCAAACGACAGAATAGAATGGCTTTGAGGTGCTTCTGTGCGTGGAGGCCAGGACTTGAGTTGCTGCTGTGATGTACGTTGGCGCCGCACAGCGAGTCTGTTTAGCGACGAATCAATGTAATGCAGGGCCTGGGTGCAGGGCGTTGGAGGCGGGAACTGTACTGACTGCAGTCATAGCAAGCTGCCGCGCGCTCCTAAGTGTGTTTTTGGGTGTCCAACACTGAGCGTGAGAAGATCTTGCCTCATCACCTCCCACAAAGACGGTGTTGTCCACACTCAGCGTCAATAAAGCGTTGTCAAAGTAACGTTGAAACAGTGCACAGTATGTAGCATGAGAAACATCACGTTAGAATAGCCTAGAGAGCCGCTGTTCTCGTCTGAAGAGAACTTACTACCTGCTGGGGGTGCCACTGCTGATGTAAAAGTTGCCAGACAGCTGCGTTGTACCCAGAAACTGCTGTCCATGGACCTACAAGCTACTCAATGCCTGTGTTCTGGAGGTCTCATGCCAAGAACTCAGATCATGAGGAATAGTAACAGGGGTGCATATCTCTATGTGATACCCCACAGTTTGGTATCCACAGGTTGGGGTATCCGAAGTTACCCATATGGCCTCTTTGCACAGCCTGGCCTTACAAAATGCATGCAGTTGTTCTTGTTTGTGAGCCAAAACAGTGGGGTCCAATGTATTGACTGCTGATGAGACTTAAACCCCTGGTAACCATGCAGTCTGACCAGCAGGTTGGCTTTTGTTGATTTGTGTCTGCCTTGCTGCTTTTCTTGCAGTGGGAAAATGATCACCACCTTGGAGGCAGTTGGGGCTGCTGCCATCTGCCTTGTTGGCCTTTCAGTTGTGTATGCCATCCTGGAGTTCTTGCTTGCCATGATCCCTGCTGTGGTCACGCTGGAGGGCAAGGCAGTTGTGGTGACAGGGTGTGACACAGGCATTGGCCGTGTGATAGCCCTTCACCTTGCCATGCAGCGAAAGGCCAAGGTTTTTGCAGGCTGCCTGACTGAGGAAGGCTCCGAGGAGCTGAGTGTGGAATCTAAGGGAAAGATCAGCACCTTCATCGTGGATGTGACAAGCGACAGGAGTGTGTCAGTGGCTCTCGACTTTGTGGCACGCCATCTGGAGGGTCGCCCACTGTTTGCTGTGATCAACAACGCGGGAGTTGGAAGGGGCTTTTTAGTGGAAGCCACAGGAATGGATGACTATTACAGCAACATCAATGTTAATTTCCTGGGATTGGTGCGGGTCACCAAGGCGTTCCTCCCCATGCTGGTGGTGGGGAAGGGTCGCATTGTCAACATCACAAGCTCAGCTACGCTGCTTGCTGGCCCCACCATGTCCCCCTATGCTGCATCAAAATACGCAGCAGCAGCCTTTAGTGACTCGATGCGTCGTGAGCTACATTGCCAGGGTGTAAAAGTTGTGCAAATCGCACCAGGGATCATAAACACAAGGATGCCCATTGCTGCGCAACAACAGATGAAGGAGCTGTTTCACAATATGGATGCTGAAGTGCAGGAGCGGTATGGCGGCACCAAATGGGTTGATCGGCTGGTGCAGCAGAATATTCGAGGGTTGAAGGCGATGAGCAAGGCAGAGATCGTATTGCCTTCAGTTTTGGCGGCATTGATGTCAAGGTACCCCAAGGCAAGGTACATATGTGGCATCGATTCTTATCTCTTGTGGAGGCCCTTGTCATTGATGCCCGTCTGTGTTACCGATGCTGTGCTCAATTGGATGATTATGTGAGGATGCTGCAGGGCAATCAACTATCTGTCCATCATTGTATCTGCTACAGAAGGACTGTCATTGCCTTGTGCAATTAGGCATCTATACTGCAGTTCTGCCAGAATATGTGGCCGATACTGTGGCTGCTGGGTTAGGGCATCCTTCAGCCTCAGGAAGGCACTGAAGACCTCAAGCATCCTGATGCTGGCTACTCAGCTGACACGATCAATGATGCGATGCTCATACCTCCTTCCCACTGGCTACTGGAATGGCATGTACATCGAGAAATATTGAGGCACATTGAATGGGCAAAGATCTTGGCCAGGATTGTGTGAGCTTGGTATATTTCAGAATATCTTGCATCCAAAAAGTGCGTGGGCAAATGTCCAAATCTTGTGTTACCACTTTGTTGTGTTTCTCGTGTACCATTGAACCACTTGATTGGCCATGGATGGCCACTACTAATGTTTCCTTTTACGCTTTGGAATCTCAGGAATTCTGTCTGTTGTCCTAAACTGCACTGGATAATCAAGACCAGATATGTAGTCTGTTCCTTAATTGGCACCAGGGGAATGCCATCTGGGCTTGGGAATTTCTGACCAGCCCCTGGCACATCACCCCGCCCATCACTGTCGCAAATCACGCCACCCCATCATTGCCGCAAAGCAGAACAGTCCACTGTCAGAAGAACGAATGGCTGCCTTCTGGGACGACTGTGGCTGTCAGCCGATTTGCTGCACCTGATCTGCAAAGGACGGTCTTCCAGCTCCGTTGTTGATTAACCCACCCGTCTGAAGACCTATTGTGGTGATAGCAATGTGTCTCGATGTGCCTCCGCCTCACCCTGGGCGAATAGGATGCTGCAGGATATCAAACACAAGATGGCCTCAGTAGCCAACATGAGTTGAGTCACAAAGGATGCAATGCTCGTGGGCACAAGATACAGTACAAGAGAATTGGTTCTTCTAAAAATATCAGTGAGTCCCCAGGAACTCAGGTCTGTTCTCAGAGCTAGCTTCCAGTTACAATGGAAATCTGAGATGATCATTGAAAAGAACGTCGTAATACCACTTCTCTTGGCAAGAGAACCAGTACTGCTGTGTTCGTTCATGAGAATCATGCAATGCATGATTCTCTGAGGCTAATTGACGCCTGACATTGACCTTCGCTGTGGTTCCATCATGGAACTTCCATGGTAGGACAGTCGCATTTGTAATATGTGTCTTTCCGTTATGTAACATCCATGTATGGTCTAAGAGAAAGACACACAATACAACTGTGCGTGTCCTACCGTGGAACAGCAACGAAAGCATCATGGAATGCATTCGCATCCATAAACACCAATAGCAACCATTACCATTAATCCTCATGGAAACATCTGATAAATCCAAAAGTAGCTCCTGAAAATTTTACACAAAAGATGTCTAGGGACCACGCCATATCAAATTTACTATGCTGACTGTCGAAGTGACTCTAAGGAGGGACCCCCCTTAACTCTTTGCGTCAGTCCTCACGTTGATGCCGACATCATTCAACAACTGTACCTAACTATGTGCGGCAATATTTCTTCCCAGAAAAGGGAGCGCCAGAACGTCGAGGATGAATCTATTATCTAAATGACCAGACTAATGCTCTCATTCTGTCGCCTCAACAGACATGGAGTAACGATTCATCCCTACAGCATGATTTGTCACCTACTGGAAGTCAATATGTGGCAATTTTGGGCACCCTATACTCTAGAAAGGTTCCTTTCTAGCCGCTGGATTTGTGCGCTTAGATTTCTTTCGTCCTTGTCTCTTATTTTGGTAAACATGTCAGAATGGTCAGCATCTACGTGAAAACTTGCCCAAAGGTTCTGTGATTGTGCTGAGCTCCAGTCGATTGCCACTGAGCATCAAAAAAGCCCAATGGTTGTTGATTGTGCACATCATTGCAGCGAATTTGACTTCGCCTGGAGTGGTGGCACCAATTGTTGGAGTCAATGTCAAACATCACTATGCAGCCTTGTTGTGCGTGCAAATATGCATTACTCACAGTGGGAGTGGCAGAGTATGAATCATGTCCAGAAGCAAAGAAGATGATGCAATGTCTGGCCTGGGCTTCAGACAAATGGAAAGTGGATGAGTGTTGTTGGGGCACCAATAAATGGAGCCAGTCTATCTGAATAGATGGCTGCCATGCCACATGAAATATTACGTGAATACTACCAAGCTGGTGCCCCGCGAGACCCAGGATTCCAGGTCAGTGTGGCCTTAGGCGACAGTTTGCAAACAAACCACAGGGAACCCACAGGGGCCATCAGGGCCTGGATGAACGCCGACAGGCAGACAACTGTCACATAATCCCGCCCAACTATTCACCCATTGCGCAGGAAGCACCCAGCAAGCACCATGGCCTGTGAGGCTTGCACCCGACGCCAGCCACCCGCATGCCCAACGACTGGCCGAGACACCATGCGCGTGCCAAGCGTCCGGCCCGAATGGACTAGGGGCACCTGCCGATGGGCCCCATGTTGAAAGATCGGAGCAATGCCATTTGATCGGGCAGTTCAACCCATGGGAACCCATGGGACTCCGCGGAGGGGGTCGCAGCCGCATGGCGGCGAAGACAATTTAAAGGGGATTCTTCAAAGGCAGCCAAGGGGATCTGGAGGCAAGGGGCAGAGTTCCCTTTCTGCCCAGGCAGCACACTTATGGAGGGGTGCTTGAGAGAGAGCACCCCCGAAGATGGATGCGGGAGCCGATGGCGAGGGCGGTCCGGAGGCGTTTCCGGAATGGGGGGGATCTTTCCAGGAAAAGCAAGAGGGCCATTCTACGGAGGAGGGCCTTGCGCCCAACCCTGCTGGGGGGGGTGCTCGCGGAAGCTGCCTCAAGGAAACGCGCCGACCCGATGGCGGGCCGGAGGGGGTGCAAGAGGGTGCGAGTGTGGAGAGTGAGGTGGTGGGGCAGGCCTATACTGCCGAGCGTTGACTCAACAGGGCGCCCCAGGGGATTTGCGATACGTACGTGTATCGGGTAGGAATCAGGCGCTGCCGTGTCGCCCTGTGTGCTAGGCTACTATGCGCAGCCTGGCACGTGGCGGTTTGACTACAATCAGGCCAGGGATGTGATTATGGTTTAGATGGGGTCATTATAAGGATCTGATAATACAGATCAGTTGCAAATTGAATTTGCAATTAAATGGTACAAAATTTATATTTTTCTAATAAGTTTCTGAAAATCTAGGGTCCTGAGAAGAACAAAATAAATAGACCCTAAGGAACAACCTTTGTTTCCGATAGGGTTTTGATGGTTTTTTAGACTAAAGCGCTAGTTGTTCCTGCAAAGAAACAATGGTTAAGGTATTTTAAGAATAGTGGAGACTGCTATCAGCCATAGCCTTGAAAATAGGGTAGTTTGTGATGAGATACGCGCGAAATCTGCGCCTGTCCTACCAGATCTTTGATAGCCATGCTGCCGTAGCTGTAGTGCCTTGAGTGGTATGGATTCGGTATCTTCTAGGTCAGCAGCAATAGTGTGATAGTGTTAGAGTTTAAGGAAACTTCAAGTGAGAAAATCTAAAGAGAATCAATGTTCAGTGTGTACATTATGGAGCATGGGGCGTGGCTGGACACTGGTGGCAGATTTGGCTGGATTCGGGCGGTCCACATGGGCAGGACAGTGATGTGACTTCAAGTGCTAGAAAGATTTGACGCATATAAGAAGAGAGAATATTCTGTGGTGTTAAGGAAATCTAAGGGGGTAATTATTTCCCGCTTAATTTCCATCATTACAGGAAGTGAAAGACCATTATTGAGGTCACCAGCGATTCTGGGATGCTTGAGCACTTGGGCCCCAAGGTTTCTAAGGGAAAGTCCCTAGTGCTGGACTTCCCCCTTTAATTGGAAGCCTTTGCCCCCTTATAGTATTGTGGGGGACCTTTTATTATGTTATTGGACTTAAAGGGGACGGTCCCCCTTGGCTCCGGTACGTGGGGGAGGACCTGGGGCTGAGTCATGCCCCGTTTTGATTATGTGGCCTCCGGGAAGTTTTTGGATGCTTGACGGGGTATAAAAAGGGCAACTATACGCCCTTTGTAACATTCGTTTCTTTTCTGACTGATCTTCAGTCGTGCCCACGAGAGGCGTGCCCCGCGGTACGCCAACCTTGTTGCATCCGCCCGCTGTACAGCCGCATCCGCCCAACGCGACCCGCGTCCCTGGGCCCACCGACGCGGAGTGAGCCAGCGAGCACCCCGACAGAGCGCCACCCGACCCGCACATTCCGGGCCGGGCGAGAGGGGGATTGACGCGCTGTGCGTCTCCCCACCGGGTGCCGCGAGAGCCGAGGACCGGCGGCATCGAGGCCGCGCGGAATCGGCGCATTGCGCGCCGTTGCATTTGGTTTCGGAGCCGAGTGACGAGCCGGACGAGCGGAAACGGGACAGCAAGGGCAAAGGAGTCGAAGGGACACCGATTGGAGCCCTCCGGACCACGGGCAAGCGGCGATTGGAGCTCGCCATCCCCGCCCATTACGATCCCCGAGGCCGGAATCGAGCCGTCCGGCCTCGGCGAGGCGAGTCCGCCCGCGCAGCAGTTGCCAGGGAGAGCGCGACCCGTGCCGCGCAGCGCGCCCCGGAGCGGAGCGCCGTTGACCGAGCGCGAGCCGGCCAGAGCGGCCGCAGCGCCTCCCCCCCCCCCGAGTCGGACATTGGGAGTGACGTGACAGCCGATTGGCGGCGGTACGGGTCGGGTGCCATGCCGCGCAGTGCGTCACGTGATTGACAGTTGCGTTGAGAGTGACGTGTGGCTGCGAGTGACGTGTGGCTTGCCGTGCGGAGTGCTGAGTGGATCGTGAGTGATCGGAGGCGTCCCCGTGAGGCGCCAGTGCGTGTCAGAGTACTGGGACCGTGGCTACAGGTGACGGTGCTACACCAAAGTACTGGGAGCACCGGGTGCCACCCCAAACTACTGGGAGCACCGAGAGGAGCCTTAACTACAGCCAGCGGGGTCTACAGCCTTAAGCACTGGGTGTTGCCTCAGTACTTAACGGGGACCTGAGCATAAAGTACTGCTGGGAGCTAAGTACTGGGATATCTGGCCAGTACTTTAAGTGATTCAGTACATTAACTGGACACTTAAGCGAGGTAATTGGCCAATAATTCCAGGCCAATTAGGCGACCAATTGGGACAATCAAACGCCCAATTGGGGAGGACCTGCCCTACCTCAGGCGACTACCCGACTCCAAGTTCAGTTTACTTCGAGACTACCACAAAGTACTGTCAGTACACCAAGTACTGTCAGTACATCAAGGCAAAGTACTACAGTACATTGACCTTAAGTACTGTAGTACATTAAAGTAAAAAGGGTTTTCTAGATAAATCTTTGTGGTGGTTCATAGGAGTGACAAGTGGAGTGAGGGAGCGGGTAGCAAGGGTGATAGCGAGCAAGGGGAATTGTTGAGAGGATTGAATCCTCTCCCCAAAACTTGCGTTACCCTCAGGGAACTTATTTCCCTGTAGTGCAGCAGACCCAACTCCCGCCAGGAGAGCCCTAGGACTGCGGGGCACCTGGTTGAAGCAACCGGCAGCGGTCTGTTTGCTAGCAAGAGTAAGAGGGTAGATAAGGTGAACTGTGACCTCTTTGGGTGTCCACCTCCGTCAAAGGGCCTGGCTAGTAGTTGTCGATCGGTCTGACTGGTCGGACTCTAGCCCTTTTTCGGGCCTGGTGCTTCGCGATACCCCCTACCGTGTAGGAGGCCGGAGTGCCCAGAGTGTGGCATTCAGAGAATAACAGTAAGCCTTCTAGACGTGCACCCCACCAACGGCCATTGTCGTGCTAGAGCTGGTGGGTTGGCGCCAAGAGCTGTGCACATTCGCCCTTCCTCCAGGCAAGGGGGATTGTGGAAGAGTGCTGGAACTGTGAGGAGTCACCAAGCCTTGCTGAAGGGGCGGTGATAGAATCATAGGAAAAGTACTTGAAAGCAAAGTGAACAGGGCGAAGGAGTGGTATTGGGGGATAGGCGACTACGCCTTGGTATATTTCCAAGGTTGGAGGTCAGAACACCTCAGTACTACGTACAGTTCAGTACCCTCAGTCTCTAGCGTCTGAGGAAGAATCCATTAAATTTCAGCGCCTCTCATTAAGGCCTGAATTTAATTGGATTAGTCTGCATTGTTGAGAGGAACAGAAAGATCCAAAGTAAGGAAAATGGAGGACCTTGACTTCTGGGAATCGGACTGGGAATCAGAGGCGGAGAGTAATATGCCTCTGTACCCTGTGGTTCAACATCCGGAACCTCAGGGAGAATCAAGCATGGGACAACCAGTCCAGGAGGCACCACCAGCATCAGGGGTAATAGGGCCATTGATGCCCTTGAGATTTGGCTATGGAGAGGAATTACCCTATAGGAGGACAACAATAAGTGAGCCAACTGGGGGCGTACTCGATGATGAGCGTAGGAGTGGAAAAAACATGGAAAAGAGGCTCCAGGACAGAATAAATGACCTTGAGAGAGTCTTAAAGGCGCAAGCCATAGTCTCTACTCAAACGGTCAAAGATTTATCAAAACTGTCCAAAGAGGTGTCCTCTACCCAAAAGGACACCAAACTGAGGCCTCAGGAAATAGTGGAGTTTCAAGATAGGCCTCAGAGGACAGTAGGACAGTCCAAAAAGCCTCAGGATGTAGAAGTTCAGGAGGGCGCTCATCAGGAACAGAGACCTCGCCCAAGTGCACCTCCAATACTGGAGAATTGGCACTTTGGGACCCCAGTAGAAGAGGCAAATAGAAGTGACAGTGGCCTGTCACCTTTTCAGGTGCACATTAAGCCGCGTGAACCACCTATGTTCACAGGCGAAAAAGGCCAGGATGTCATGACTTGGTTGAGGACAGTTGACGATTATTTTGCACTCGTCGACTGTACTGAGAGCCAAAAGGTGGCTTATTTGATCCTCTTATTAGCAGGCAATGCTAGGTGCTGGTGGGATGCGGAATATGTGGCCAGGGGATATCAAAGGCCAGAAAATGCAGAGGAGTTCAAAATGCTGTTACAGGCCCAATTCGAGTCTCCAGTAAGGGAGACAAGGGCTAGAACAGAATTGCTCCATCTGCATCAGAGGAAAGGGGAGAACGCCTGTACATATATGGCCCGCACAAAATCACTTTTGCATAAAGTGCCGGGCTATGATATGAAGACGGCCCTCCAACAGTGGTTGTTGGGATTGAGGCAGCCATATAGATTGGAAGCGGCTAAGGCGTTCCCTAAGGATCTCTCTGAGGCGGAGAGGATTGTCGCCAGATTGGAAGACGCGATGGAATTTTCCCGAGCTGGGCGAGATGAGAGCGCCAAGGGAAAATCTTCTAGAGGTAGTGGAAATGGTGACCAGAGAAGGACTCAAAATGCAGAATTTCAGAGAAGGGCACAGAGGACAAGATATGTAGCGCCCAGGAGTGGAACTCAGAGGAACCGAGTGCCTCAAGAAACTCGGTATTCTGTCCCTACTAGCGGACCAGGGTCTACGAGCTCCTATACTCGCCCCCCCAGCCAAACGCGGCGTCAAACTACCCGCGCCACAAGTCCGTTGGGAGGCCTGGTCAACGTGGGCGAGAAAGTAAGGACTCGCAACGACCAAATCTGGCCACAATGACGGCCAGTGAAGGATTGAGGGTGTTGGCCGATCAAATTGATCGGGAGGCAGCTCGGCATGCTGCCAAGAAAGAGCTGGATGCTTCTCTGTGTCGGCGACAGGGAAACTAGTTGGCCCCGACTCTGGCCAACTGAGGATGCATCCGGGGCTCAACGTCCAGCTGTGCCAGGGTGGCTGGTCGACTCACTATATTAGCGCCGGGCTAAAAAGACGCCAAAGAAAGTTGAGGAGGTGGAGGCGTAGGGTAGCTAGGCGTCGACGCCGTCGCCAAGCCCGAGCAGCTGCTAAAGAAGCTTCATTAAGACGCTTGAATGGGGTGCCTAATTAGGCATCTGAGTCTATGTCAGTTATGGCTAAGACCCCCGTCATGCGCACCATTGGGGTGCCTAGTCAGGCATTTGAGTTGAAGTCAGCAATGGCATCGACCCCCATGGTTTTGCATCAGGAGGAAGAAGCTTCGGCTGACCCTAATGCTGCAGGTGTGGATCACCTGAGGGCAGCCCAACTTGACCACTTGCTACTGGTCATCAAAACCGTGGTCAATGGAACCGTGGTGAACGCCTTGGTGGATTCGGGTGCGACCAGGAGTTTCATCAGTGATCAGATGAAAACTCGACCACCATTAGTGTTCATAGGTGCTTACTCCTCTCTGGAGTTAGCCAATGGAGAATCTGTTATCTCCACTGGCATAGCACCTGATGTGCTGATTAGTATCGGAGGGACACAGAGCCGGATATCATTGACAACGGTTCCTATGATGGAGGGTGTCCAAATTATACTTGGGCGTGATTGGTTGGACATGGTGAGCCCTCTCATTGATTGGAAGACAAACTCACTGGTGCTAAGATGTGGCAATAAGCTAGAGGTTATCACCGGTGTATCTCCCAATACGGCTCAGTGTAAGATACGGGATAGAGGACTCTCCGGACTTCAGCAGACCTTCAATTTCCTGAAGGAAAAGTCATCTGACTCCCCAGGTGGTCACCAGTGGGGAAGACAACTTGCTAAACTGTGCTCCCCTCGCTTTTGGGAGCCAGTCATCTCGATGAATGAGTGGGCACACATGGAGAACCATGCTGAAGGTTCTTCATCTATCTCGAGAGCAAGGGATCACCCCCAGGGGGAGGTACAACAAGATGAAAACTTTTCCGCGTCAGTGGAAGATGAGGAGTCTCAGAAGAGGCAAAAGGGCACACGCAGACGGCGAGTCAAAGTGGCTGGCCGCTATGCAACGCAGCCAGTTAGAGAAAAAACTGGATTTTATGTCGATGCGCAGCACAGTTAAATGGGCCAACAAGACGAACAAGCCGATGTTTCTCTGCGTGTTAAGGGCCAAGGAGCTGCCAGCTGCAAAGTTTGGAAATGGTGGAATCAAGGCCATCGCAGTTAAGGGGCGAACTCATGGGGAGAAAAAGAGAATCTTGATGGAAAAAGGACCGGTTAAAGAGGAACTGAGTAAAGAGGAATTGATTAGGAAAAGGGTGATGGAGGCCGATGGAGATATT
>CAJHUC010001969.1:0-28368 GCA_905146915.1 Ostreobium quekettii
TCCGAGTATTGAGTAATTGGCTCAGTAATTTTGATGGCTGACTTGCGGCTATTGTCCATATCACTGATTCAATCAGCCTGGTGGTATGATGGCTGCAGTGCGCCTATTTGCCCGTTTGGATGTTCAGTGATTGCTCTTCCTGGGTGGTGAAAGGATAGAAGTGGAAAGCATCCTCCTGGGAAAAAAGGAGCACTGCTGTGTGCATTCTCTGTTTGCGCTTGCAAACCTGCAATCATCCTCACAACGTGGAAGAAAGCTTTGTTTAAATGTGCCAGGTTAGGGGCAAATTAGCAGACGTTCAGGAACAAAATGGTTGGTCAATTCCTGATGCACGAAATCGAAGGATCGTCAAACCTATCTCAAAATCTTGGGAGGAGGAACCCAAGTGCACAACCACCTTGTCTCTGTCTCAGAACAATCAGTGGCACAGACAAGTCAGCCATTTGAAAATAAAGGGCAAATGACAACAGCGGAGTCCTGAAACGTTGAATCCCCGAATCCCTATATTGGTACCAGATGCCAAGAGGGACACCTGGCATTCCAATGTGGTGTGTCGACATGTCTGTACATGCAGCAAACATCACTCACCATCCTGCAACACACCCAGAAGACATCGGTATTGAATTCTTATGCATTCACAGGTACGACTATGAGCAATGCGACACGGCGGCAGCCAACAAGGTCATGGACCAAGTGCGGTCGGTGATCGCTGCCAGCCCCCCCGGCTCCAAGATTGGCGACTACGAGGTGGACTTTGCAGACGACTTCTGTTACACTGACCCGGTGGACGGCAGCGTGGCTTCCAAGCAAGGCCTCCGATTCGTCTTCAAGGACGGCTCCAGGATTGTGTTCCGACTCTCAGGCACGGGCTCCTCTGGGGCAACCATTCGCCTGTACATTGAGCAGTACTCGGACGACGCCTCGAAGCTGGGCATGGACGCTCAGGAGGCACTGGCGCCGATCATCAAGACCGCTCTGCAGCTGTCCAAGCTGCAGGAGTTCACTGGGAGGGACAAACCCACCGTCATTACTTGAACTGGGTGTGGCTTCCACTTGGTGGCTGCATAGAAACTTGGACACTAAAAGGAAAGGAAGGAAAATAGCCCATGATCATGTGAGGAGGCAACTGTCGTCGCCGTTGGAGCGGGTGTCCAGCGAGGATCGGTTTTGGCGCCAGGCTCAGTTTCTGGGGCGACGTTGGGAATCACAGCCGAAAACGGGGCGTGGCTTCGTGGTCGATGTACGAATGTTTCAGGGGTGAATCTATGTCGATTTTGTCACTGGCAGCTGCAATTGGCCGGCAAGCTGAGAGGAACACCTCTCAGTGTCATTTCTCATCACAATGCTGGCTGCACTTGGCAATGTTGCCGAAAACTGCAACTCAGCGTGCCAGCACGCAGCAGGAAGTGCAGACACTCCGCTGGGCCATCCGGGTTGCTGCCTTCCTGTGGGAGGCTGTGGATAGACCATTCCGTACGGCACAACCAATCAGTGTACTTTCCTGATTTGAAACGATGGGGATCGACAACAGATAGGCCTCACATTCAAGCACAGTCGGTCATCGTCAACTCGGCACCTCCTCATGGACTGGAAGCGGCCCCTGCAGCGACAATGGCGGCTGCTCGGCAAAACCAATGAGCAACGACGACCATCGGTGGTGGTCCTTGCTCCCAGAAAAGTGACCTGACATGGGTGAATGTCAATAACACGCTGCGGAAAGAAGACCCCGCGGATTAACGGCGCCCAGTGCCTAACGGGAGGTCAATGCGCCAAGCATTGCACAGCCGCCCGGGTGCGCTCCCCATGGCCAACTCCGACGACAGCGACACGAGCTGCTCCAGCGACGCCGCGCCACCGTGCCCGCCCGTCAGGGTCGCCACGGCCGACGAGCTGGGCACGCTGAGGGGTGAGCGCTGCGGGCAGCCAAAGGCGGAAAACCGCGCGGGGAACACGCGACACGACGAAATCCAGGACGGCCGCACGCTCCACTCGACATCCAACTCGCCGCGACCCGTAGCCCCTTTTAAACGCCCCGGTTGGATGGACCGCCGTCATGTTGGATCTTTTGACCCCTTCGCTGCCTTGTCGTCTGTGGACGAGAGGAGATTGGGAAGCGTCGTCGAACAGAACCTGTGGATGTTTCTGAGCACGTCGTGGATCAGGTCGGGTGCCAGACGGCGCGTTGCCGCGTTCCGGCAAATGGAATCAGAGGGAGTTGAGGCCGCGTCGGTTGTACCTTGTGCGTGCACGCTGCAGTGATCGAGGTGCCGGCAGGGGACAAATGGGACGACGCTCAAATCGTGGGGAAATGGTGAGTGTGGCTTTCTGTGATGGTGGTCGCTGAGGTGGTTTGGGAAGCGTGAGAGCGGGTAGCTCGGGCTCTGGGGTCCCGAATCGACCTTTAGTGGCTGAATGCAAGGCAAGGTTTCTTTGTCTTGATTCTTGACTTTTGACCTTGGTATGCCATTTGGCGGTCTGTGGACAGGTTTATTGCGCAACTTTGGCCATTTTTTCGTGGTTTGGACTGGTCCTTAGGAAACGCAAGCATGGCATTTCCAAATCGAAGGTGCCCAGCCCTTTGTTTGCACGCCTGAGATTTCAGCAAAACACAAGCTAATGGACAACCCAGGGGGAACCATATCTCAGCAGTTGTTCCACTGTCGAGCATGGTGCAATCGGTTGTTGGAGCGCTGATTCGCTCAACATGACATTCCAACTGTGTATTTTTATACCCCTCGCATTCAATCGAGCAGAATGCAAGGTTAAACTGCAATGAGGTAGCCTGCACACAAAGTCTCCAACTTTCTGCATCGGAGCAATCTCCCACGGTGGCACAAACACGCATTCTGCTAGTGCGGTCCTTTGCTGAGAAATCTGTTTGTTGTTTCAAGGGGCAAGCCTGACAGAGAGCAAGGCATCGATGTGCTGTGCTCCTCACAGAGGGCACCCGATGACACAGGTGAAGGGTGGGGACGGCCACCACTGGAAAGCGAACTGTGTCCTGCCGGGATAGTCTTTGCATCCACCTGTGACGATACCTGCAGGGCTTCTGCCAGTGTCCTGCAAAGTCAGGGGAGCCAAGAGCTGTGCTTCAGACTTGCAAATGTCAAACTTGCAAATGTCAGACTTGCAAATGTTCTAATCTGCCTTGTGTGAAATGGATTAGCATTGAACCTGAAGGGTCTTATAGGTAGCACATCTTTAGACTATCTTCAGGTGCCAAACTGCAGATTTTATCTGCTGAACATTCGTGGCTTTGCTCCCTGCTGTTCTGTGCTGTCTGTGTCTACCCTCCGTTCATGTGGCCTATTGCTGCTCATGGGCATGCAGAGGACACTTGCTTTTGCATATCGCGAGTGGACGGACACATGGAGCTGCTGGATCCATTCAGTGGGGCCGTCCTTGGACAAGCTGCTGCCTGGCGACCTGGGTCCGGGGGCCTGTCCAGCGAGTCTGCTCGTGTGAGGCACATTCAACCCCTGTGGAGGAATGCTGAAGGGTGAGAGATGCCTGGCATCTGTGCAGGGACAGGCAAGAATCCTATCTTGTGCCTGCTGCACTGCTATGGCGCAAGGGATGATGACAAAATTCTGAACCCAACATCGAACAAAACATTGCAATACATAGGTGCATCGGATCATCCAACGTGAGTCACATTGCTGCTGCACCCCCCATCCCACAGTCCACCCTGTTCCATCCTCAGCTCTACAGCTGTTGCGAAAAGAATGCTGCCCTTCGATGTTCAGGGCATTGGCAGATGCTGTGAACCCTTCCGCCTGGACTTTGATCGTGTGTGGCTGTCCCTTTTCATCGGTCAGGACTATGACCTGATGGATGCCTCTGTTTGAGCTGTGCCCAGTCCATCACTTTTCAATTTTGTCGGGGCGCTGGAGGGAAACGTGCACTGCAGGAAAGTGTATGTCATGCTCATCATCGTGGGGACATAATTGCATCTTCCTGCTTTCTCCTTCTGCCCTTGGGCTGTGAAAAAGCCATCTGCAGTGTCGATGAGGCCATTGCATTGCCATATCTGTGCAAATGTTGGCTGATAGGACTTCTGATCATGAAGCAGCCTTTGGTGTGAACCTCCTGTGTTCAGTTCGCTCTTCATTGTCATTGGCACGCAGACGGATGCGGATTCTGTCCTGTTGTCGGAGTGGTGTTGTGCGAGTTCATCAACATCCCAATGATGGAGGTCACATGCTCAAAGAGACAGCCAGCTTTGGGGCAGCACTGGCCATCAACTGTGCGGTGAGCAGTGCCACATTGTTTCTGTTCTGTCTTCATTGTGCTTCGATTTTGTGCTGGCTTGTGTGCTATAGGCAACTGCAAGTGGCGGCATTGAGATCATCTGTAGTGGATGCCCCACGAATGTCATGTTTCTTGCGTTGTTGATTGATTTATTCGTTGAATGATAGATTGACTGATTGGCTGTCTGATTGAGAGAAAATTTGGTGCTATTTTCCTTGCAGAACGTAGACCAGGAGGAGAGACTTGTGGCGGTGGGCGGCGAGGGCAGCGAGCTGCGAGTGTGGGACCTGCAGGCCCAGAGGTCGCTATTCGAGGGCCGCCCCCCCAAGCCCCACGCTGCCTACAACCACGTGGACGCCGCCTACTTGACCGCCATGTCTTTTGTGCCGAGGACAGAGTCCAAACTGGTGGCTGTGGGCACCGCTTTCCACAAGATGAGGTTGTACGACTTGAGGGTCCATGGTCGGAGGCCTGTGTTCGAGATGAAGTGGAAGGAGGCACGGATAACGTGCCTCATGCCCGAACCCAGCGGTAAAAGGAGAACGGAATAAAGTACTGATCGCCTGTGTGACTGTCTTTGCCACTTGCTTGCTGCAGCTGCAGTGCATTGGGCTGAATGTGCGTTGTGCATTGGCGGTGCACATGCATGCCTTCTCATTGCAGGTTGAATCCGTTTGTTAAAGCTGCGGGTGCGTGCTTTCTGAATTTGAATCTAGTTGAACTTTACTGTAAACCATAGATCTTGAATGGCTCTTGCAACAGTGTTTTCTTTCGCCGAATTGCAAAACGTGTTCCATGCATTCGATCATTGAAGTAAGTGCCTGTATCTGTGCGCTGAGTGTGGAGCAAGGAGCAATTGACTCGAGGAAAAAAACCATCGTTGTTGACAGTATGCATTGATTCTAATTATTGGCAACCTGCAATTGAACGTGTTCACTGCGGCATCCAGCACAATATAGACAAGCGCGCCTGTCATCACCACCTATGGTGCAACGGCTTTGCATTTGCCATTGTGGAAAATGGAGAACCAAGATTGTGAAACTTTGCTGGTGCATGGAAGCTCACGACAAAGTCTCCAAGATTCACGCAGTGATGGCGAACACGAAGCCTGGAGTGATGTTGAATTTGTCTGGTGAATTTATTTCTTTCTGCCCATTGATGGGCCCGCTGATTAGAAATTAAATGAAGGCCCTCCTGTGCCGTGTGAATGACATCTCGGTGGTGCCACAGTTCGGCCCTTGTTGAACGTGCTGTCTCGTCATGTGTCCTCCGCAACTGCGACTCATGCGCTCACGTGAACACCTGTGCGAGGTTTTGGGTTGCACGTGACGTGCTCACGTGAAATGCAGAGTGCACATGTCATTATCATTGCAAGTGGCGTGATAGTCCAGATTGAGCAATTCGCAATAGCGTGGCTACGAATGCGCTGATCGCCGACATGCAGGCATTTGCATCTGGTTGGCCAATGGGACGGGCCAAATCGAATCCTTGGACCTCCGAAAGCGAGTGATCGATGGGTCTCTAAAGGGGCAGATCTCCGGCTCCGTGCGCGCACTGACTGCCCACCCGAGCCGCCCTCTCGTCGCCTCTGCCAGCTTGGACAGATTCATTAGGATCCACCACCCCGTGACGCGGAAGCTGCTGCTGAAGAAGTATGTGAAGTACCAGCTCACGGGGGTTGGATTCTTGCCACCTTTGGATGACTGGGAAGGTGAGCACCCAATGTACCATAAAATATTCAACCTTTCGCATGAGAAACTTTTGCAGTTGCTTTTTATGCTCTGCATTTTTTTTTCAGAGCGTTACTTTATTTTGTTTATGTTGCTCCGTGAAAAAGGCCAAGCGTTACGTTATTATTTACCAATCTTTCTTCCAAAAAACAAGCCAAGCGTTGCGTTAATACACGGAAGGGTTGAATATTGTACGGTGTCCTTCTTGGCCCTCAACTGTTTAGTGGGTGGGCTCGATTTGCGTTTCTGCGGAATTGTGTGGACTTGCTCGCTGATTGCTAATTGGCGTTGAGGAGGGCGTGCTGCACAAAGCCAGAAGAAGATGCGTTGGAGGATAAGGTTTGTGTGCTCTGCAACTGTTTTGAACAGCTTGGCCTTGATGAGGGGTGCGAACACCACGTGGAAATAAGTCCAGAAAATTGCGGGAAGATGCGAGGAGCTGGGGTGGGAAAAACGCGCTAAATAGAGACGGACAGGCCTGATAACTAGTATTTTAGTGGTGATCTGATGCAGCAATTACTGTTTGGGGGCGATCGACACTTCTATGTCCACAATACGCGTGCTGTACGCTGTCGATCACCATTTGGGACGCAGCCACAGGTGAAGTCCAGTATTAGCCACATAGATCCGTTTCCTGCTCCTACCCACACGTCGACTCGTGCCTGTCAAGGCGTGCTGGGAAAACCCTCAAAACGGAATGTAACCGCACTGTGAAGCTGCCATCTTGATGTGCATGGGGCAAGATCACCTTCCTTGCTGATTGAATCGCAGCGAATCATACAGGAATTGAAAAGCGACATCCATCAACTAGCTGAGAATGGCAATTGGATGCGAGGGCCAGGAAACTGAAAGCAGCCATGCCTGAGCCATGTTTGAGCCGTATTTGAGCCATCTTTGACGCGGTGCTTGGCGCGCCCAGGGGATGATGACGACGATGACGATGAGGAAGAAGTGGGTGAGCAGCAGGACGTTTCTCCGAGGGAGAGGCGGAAACGAGGGGTGGCGGATTGCGACGCCGTCCATGGGTCGGAAGAGCGCAGGAAGAAGGGATTACGAGCTAGCGAATAGTGCGGGGGAAGGGCTTGTGATAGAGAGGGGAAATTGTGGAACCAGCATGTGAGGCAGTTCGGTAGGAGCAGTTTGTGACTCATTATTTATGTTTGACTTGCAGTGTCGCTCAACAGCCTGTGTGCTTTGTTCGATTGCGCTCACGTCGCCGCGCAGCCAGGACGGCCGCAAATTGTCGTTGCCCGCTCTTGCGGTAAATTGTGTGTCAGCCGAATGAAACGGCCGCTGGTACAGTGTGAAGAAGATGGAAGCAAGCAACGCGAATGGATGGCAACGAGGAAGCAACACGCTTGGCACCGTGCTGGTGAGCTCTTAGCGGACGAGATAACGGACAGCATGTTAGGTCCCCCAGGCTGTCAGGTTGGCATGGATGGGCAAATTAACGTGGACCCGATGTATATCAGGCCCTTTGTGTCCCTTCAACACCAAAGGCCACAGCACCTTCGGGTGTGTGGAAGCAGCATCGACTTCGTGCGCTGTTCGAAGCGCGTTGTTCTCCATGTCTCATTGGCTCCCCCCTCCCCCTCATTCCCGCCCCACGCTAGCAAGACTCTGCAAGGCGGAAAGATGCGGCTGTTCATGAGCGTGAGCAAAACATTGTTTGTACAGCCAGCACATTCCAATTGGCGATCTGCACGCCTCTCTTCCACTTGTCCATTATTATGTCATACGGTAGATATGTTGCAAATGGACCTGATCTATGTTGTTTTATTGATTAGTACTATTCCAACACCATTGGTTACATTGGTGAAGCTTCACAATAGGTTGTTTGGACGAATTAATTCGGCCATGGGTGCCCTTCTGGTACGGGGTCACTCACGGGCTGCGCCATTCTGGCGTTGCCATACGCGACTGTTTGCAGCGACTTCGTTTTGAGTCTTTTGTGCCCCTCTGTTCGGCACTTTGGCCTTGCATCCGCTTTGACCGGAAGGCTGTTCTGCCCAGCCTCTTTGCCATTGTCCTCATGGCTGCAGGAACCAAAGTCGGCATCCGTAATATCCAGGGTGACTGCACCCAGCTTAATGCGCATCCAGAACCAACGGCCTGGATATTGCAGCTGGAAGAACAGCGAACCGCCCGACACACAGCAATTGGCGTCGCCTCTGCCCACAGAATGGGACGCCAAGTTGCCATCCACAGGCATCCACTGGAAAGCACACGTCAAGACTGTTCAGCAGACACCAAGCCCACGCCATTAAAGTCACTACCGAACACCTCGCCAACGGTATTCATCCTAAAACCTTGGTACCCACACCGGTCGCACTTGGGCACCGGCTATTGCTTTCAGCCGATCAGGCAATACATCGTGAAGGCCACAATAAATTAGTACCCCCTTCTCTTCCTGCACCACACAACCCCCATCGATATGATCATTAGCCCTATCATCAGGGCTTCGAAAGCAGCAACTGTCATCCCCTCGCTTTTATATGCGAGACCCTGCCGGTGCAGCAGGCGCGTCAGTGGCAAACAGGAGCTGCCGTTAGGGGGCTGGCTTGCTGCACTCTCAGAGAGGGTCAGCTTGAAGTGGAAGTCCTGAGTGGGTGTTTCGCTGCACCTTGCCGGTCTGAAGTATCCTGTCTGGCTGCAGACATCCCAATGTGCCTGAAGATCTTCTGTGCACCGAATGCAAGGGCCTAGTTGGTTGCACACAGATCGTGAGCGTGCTGCATTCTTCGCTTCTCAATGAGCCCACTGCAGTGTTCAATTTGTACCGCTGTGCTACCAACCCAGAGCACAAATTCTCGTGAATGCTTGCGCCATATCCACTGACACAATTTTGAGGTGAAACAGCTTTGAGATGACGAGTTTGACGAATTCTAAACAACATCTGTAAACTGATTGGTCAGCTTCTAATTGTGTTTGAAACAAGGTGGCAGTTGAATTCAGGAGCTACCGGAACATCTCAATTGTTGGCAGGCAAGCCATTTGCCGTCTTCATTTCGTCGATTTCAGATGGGATCTTGACTGCAGCCACAGCAGTAATGATTTTCCTTGCAATACGGTTTACTGGGCACTATCGCTAACTGCAGCTGGGCTGATCAGAGCATGTGGGTTTGTGCCCCCAGAGGTATGACATATGAGCGGTCCTGGACGTTTATGCAAGCCAGGATCAACAACAAGCAGGCCGATCCTTATAATTGTGCATTCAGTGCCCTCTACAACGCGATCTATTGGGCTGTCAGCTGTTCACTTCAAGAAATTCCAAACTCCAACATCGTTGCTGCCAGCCACTGTCATTGATAGATGATATGAAACCAACGACGAATTTCAAACATCTGCCACAGAGAGATATGTGCAACAATGCTACCCATGCAGCATTTGGACAACAAGCGAGTCCAACAGAAAAGAATCGTCGTGGGGTGTTCATCGTGCACTTGGAGACCTGCTCATAGCTCTTGTCTACATGGAAAGGAGATTTACTGAACAGGCGCTCCTCAGAATGGGCTACACACATAGCATCAACGTTTCTTTTCCGGCTAAAGTCTATCCCAGTCTTCCTTTTGATGTGGACCTTACTGTGCCCATTCTTGCCTACTGTTCATCCCCCCTTTCACATGCGGCCCCAGGCAGCGCCCTGAGCCGGTAGACTCACAGAATGGCAACATTCGGGCAACAACGTGCGGCGCTGGGAACTCAGCTGCCACCTGTGTTATTGCAGTACACGGTCGGTCCCCCACGCTGTTGCTCCCCCTCCGCGAAGCACCCAAAGAGCCAACACGACAGCGTCCACAGCAGCCACCAGCCCTGGGCCCTCGCCCAGAGCATGCCAGCTCGAGCTGGTGCCCCTCCAAGCCTCTCAGAACTGCGCCACACGCGGTGAGACCAATCAAACCCCAACATGGCAGTGGGCCCCTGGCGGAGGCCGGCGTTGTCGATGGAAATCGCACCCAGGGAATCCAGGCCCGGGCGAAGCGCTGGCGGGCAGTGCATGGTTCGAAGCTGATGGCAGGCCCAGGAGGGCCGTAAACTGACAAGACTTTCATTCGTGGGGCAAACCCGACCCGGTGCTTGCGTCCTGTCGCCCAAGCAGCGCGACATGTGCCCGCTGAGCCAATAATCCAGCGCGAGACCAGCATTTTTCCAACGCTATTGCCGTGCAGGTCTTCCCCCACGAAGCGCAGCTCACCAAATATGATGCACGCTCGAACGCTCTGCCGGGACTCGCTGGCTGCGCCCGTTTACAGCACCGCAAGGGAAATTAAATTGCCGCGGCCCCATAGATCGTGAAAGGCGTGACGCGCGGCCTGAGATTGCCCACGCGGAGGCGCCCGATCGGCGCGGATTTCGCGCGACGTTACCCACCAGGGTGCCTTCCGCTGGCCTGAACCATGGGACGGCACAATGACCACGCAAGCTCAGTGGTGCTACCCAAAGCTTCCGCGGTTCCACAGGCATCGACCCCTCTAACACGACTCGCCGGGGACGGCCTCTCACTTCCTCCCCGGCTCGCACCGGCGCGAACCTACCTGTCGCGGTCCGTAGGCAGCGGGACACGTGCTTCCTCGAACCACCCTCTGGCCTTCGGCCATCCTCTGTCTCGCGATGTCACCACTTTGGGACTCACAGGTGGCAACCCAAGCCAAAACCTAAACCTAGACTAACCTAGCCTAAAAACTAAAAGCCTAACCCAAAACCATGAAATCTAAAATCCGGACAGCCACGTCGCTGCCACGTCACTGTTCAAGGAGATTATGAGGGGGAGGCCGGAGGCGTCCATTCAACGTATCCATAACCACCCTTCAATGCCATTGCCCAAATATGTGTCCTCAAGCCCAACTACCGTAGATGGTGGCAACCGTATCGTGAGGCAGACTGATTTATAGTGGGGCCAGCGGGCACATAATTGGCCAGTGGCTTCACGCATCCCGAGGTACTTTTGGCTCTCTTCATTCTTACATGACAAGACAACGAGGTAGCCATTAGCTTCCTATTCTGGCTGAGCAAAGCTGTGTCCATGATCAGTTCATTGAAATCTAATATTAAACATGAACACAGTCTATGAATCTATTAGCTCCTAATGCCAAAGAAGCGATTGTCGATGATGAGTAGTTTTAGTCGCACCCTAGCAAACTCAAGAGGCCGCCCATTCACAGCATTCAGAAGCCCCCATCACCCATCCAAATGTAGTTACAGTGGCACCCTAACGACCTCAAAAGCCCGCCGCCAAGGACTTGGAGACTGCGCCCAGCCGCTGGGCCCCCTCCGACTCCGACGCGAGACATGACGAAGGGGAACAGGTTCTTGGCCAGGTCAGGCGAGGCGCCGGCAGCCCCGCCCAGTCGCGCCCCAGGGCCCGCCCGTCCTCCCCCGCTGCCCTGACGCGGCTGCTCGCCTGCCACCCCGGCCCAGGCACCACGAGAAACCCAGCCTGAACCAGTACTGGTACTCGGCCTTCACGATCGACACCCTCATCAAGGTGCCCCGAGCATCGCGCACGAGTGCTCTTTTCTCATGCGGCAGGGGCCAGGCGTGGGCCTGAGGGGTTGAGCCCCTGCCTCCGGCTGTTCCCCCTTGCACTGTGGGCTGCTGCTGTCCAGTCCAGGGCCCTAAGGGCCGGGAGCATTTTTCGGAGCAGTCTTGTCCTGGGGGAGCGGTTTGGCTTTAGCGGTGGCTTGGTGACGTCTGTCGCGGTGCAGGAGCTGGAGGACGCCGCGGAAGCCGTTGCCTTCGTGTCCACGCCGAGCGTGTACTTCTCCCTGGACAAGGTGGGTTGGATTGGGCCCGGTCAGAGCCGCAGAACGGGCAAGGGTGCTCTAAGCGGAGGGAATGCGCCCAGGTGTTGTCTTTGTTGTCGGCGCGTGGGAGCTGGAAATCGGCAGATCTGTTCATTGAAGACCGAGGCGCCCACATTTTCACGACAGTTATCGATCAATTCCCATCGCTCACCGAACGGCACTGGGTCTTGGAGGACTGCCAGCGCCCCACGGAACGTCTCCCCGTGCCCCATGGAACTTCAGCAGGCCAGTCCCCAGGTGGATTGCACCATTGCCCTGCGTTGTCGCACTTCTGCACCACACCAATGCTGCTTGTCCAGGAATCCAAGCTGCGGCCCAGGTCGTGGCTGTTCGATTTCGACGAGAAGTGGAGCAAGGACCCGCACTTCGTGTTCTACGACTACGCCAGCCCCTCCGACGTCCCGCCGGCCCTGCGCCACTCCTTCGACTGCGTGGTCGTCGACCCTCCCTTTGTCAGCGGCGAGGTTTGGGCCAAGTACATAGAGACTTCACGTCTGCTCCTCGCTCCTCAAGGTCACTTGTCCATCGCCCCCTGGCCCCCGCAGCGTCCCGCTCTGTGCGCCTGCGACGTGCCCAAAACATCGCCCCGCAGCCGACGGGCAATCAACGAGCATGTGGCCGTCTTGCTTGGCATTGGCACCATGGGTACCATGGACTGTTTGGGGAACACCAGTATTCCTCTCTCCCAGCTGCCGTTCTCCCAGCTTCTGCACAGCCTCGCCCTTTCCAACTCCTGACTCCTTGTGCTCTGCGCTGTCGATTCCGCTGCACCATGCCCTTGCCGTCTAGGTCCCTTGACTGCTGTCACCATGGTCTCATGTGTTCAATCCAAGTGTGGAACTGACTGCAAGTCCTTTCTTTGCGCGGTGCAGGGGGCAGGGTCGTGCTCAGCACGATCTCGGAGAACGCAGGCATGCTGAGGGAAGCCCTGGGTGCAAAGCCCTGCCTATTCAAACCGTCCATACCCACACTGGTGCGAACAGGCATGACATGCTGCTTGTGGGTGGTTCTTCAACCACAGACGATCATAGATGGTGGCACAGTCCCGCCTGTTGCAAGTGTGGCTTCATCTTGTGCAACAACTCTTCTGCCTGGGCCTATGAGCCATGGTTACTAGGAATGAAAGTACCAATTTCTTCACATCAATGCCACCATAGAATGTATAATAAGGAAGCGTTCCGCTGCTTGTTGCGGATTGATTCTGGTACGGGTTTTCCATTTCCTGCATCCAGTCTCCTGAAACGGAGCAAATGTGCAAATGTGCATGTCTGCTCACCACACAGTGCACACAAGCCTGGAGGCAAAGCAGCAAAGAGACAGCCAGAGAGCATGGAAAGCAGGAACCCACGGCTACCCTGTGGTACAGTGCCTTACTGTGGGCCCTAACGAAGGGGATCATGAACTACTGCAGTATTCTGTTTCCAGCTCTCTTGAATGAATGTACCCATTCATCTGTATAGTTCCTTTCTTCATCTTGGATGGCAAGCAACTTGCTCAAGGTCACACCTGCCTCCCACCCTCATCTGACAGCTCCACTGAATGCACCCCATTGTTTGTCCTGCCCAAGGTGTATCAATACAGCTTCTTCACCAATTTTGATACCAAGTATCTGAACACCCGAAACCAGGAACTCCCCTGCGAGGATGATGCAGCATGAACTGTTAGGGTACTGGGCAGACAAGCAAGGGAATCGCCTGATCCAACACTGCACATTCCAGAGTGCTAAGACCCAGAGGCCACAGATATTGTGACCTGTGTGTCAATCCCACAGCTGGGTCGAAATTTCGACTGGTGGGAGGGCAGGTGGTCGGCCCATTCAGGATGCTTGCACTATGACTACATGCTGCAACTTTGGTGCTGAGGGGAAAGACACCAGGGCCATCAGGTCATTCACGTTTTGCTCGCTCCTTTCCAGTAGTGCATGCAACACATAAATTGTAGGCAACCCTTTGTTTTGACTTTGAACCTGTGTGGCTGCCACACAAGATACTAAAACACTTTTGTGCACAGAACAAGGGTCCTGGGAAAGATTATTTTACAGCGGCACTTTTGCCCTCCCCAAACATTTTGCAGCACACCTACATGCCAATGTAAAATGGCAAAAATTCCTATCCTTTCATGCTGCAACCTAGCCCAGAAGTCTTGGCCAACCACCCTAGGAGCGTTCTTGCCTCCTTGCTGCCTTTTGCCCCACGCGATTCTGCTTGTTCGACTTGGTCTTCAGCTTGGAGTTGCCCCATTTCCTTGGGTCCTTCTTGCTCAGCCTCCTATGGTCCCTGCAGCCAGTGCCCCCCTCCCAGAACTGGGTGCCTCTGCCAGATGGCAGTGCAGCGCTGCCTGCCAGCTTTTTGCCACAGCGCCTGCAGGCCTCACCAAGCGACTGTTCCACAGAGCAATAACCACACACCATCCTGGTGGCCCACTTCATCGCGTGCCCGTCTGTCAGCTCTTCATGGCACAGGTCGCATGGGAACCGCCTGCCACAGCAAGGGAACCGTAGCCACCGGTGCGAGTGCCTGTAATGCTTGCACGTGCCCAACTCTGGCAGCGGCTCTCCCACCACGAGTCTTCCCCTGCCAAACTCTCCCTTGCCCTTTGAATCTGTCACAGGCCCACCCCTGCGCACCTTTTTGGGGCTGGTCTGGATGGCGGGTTGGGTGAAAGACGCCGCCCCATACCTCACTGTCATTGTTGTGTGGCACTTTGGGCATTGCTTTGAGGCTGGTTGCCCGATTTGCACACCTCGGATGGAGGTTAGCGCGCTGCAGCCACTGCACTGGCACATCACCTGGCAGTTTGGCATGTCCCAGGGAGCACAGTTGGTGCTGGACAAACGGCCCAGCACGTTGCAATTCTCGTGCACCATCCTGGAGTGAACTTCAAGGTTGAGCAGAACGTGGCATTTGGAGCACTCCATAGAGCATGTCCATGCACCCTTCCGAGCAGATGATGCTCCATTGTCACCCTGCAACACCGCTGGGCTAGACACAAGCAGCGTGTTGGCACTGCTGCATCGCTCGCAGCGCACCTCAATGGCAAGCTGCAGGCCCTCCATCACGTCGATGTTGTCCAGTTTCAAGTCCTCCAATTGGAGGCTGAGACACCCCACAGCCGTACTGCCTGCTGTTGACTGCAGCGCGCTTGCTTCGCACCCACCTTCCTCAACTGATTCGGAGTCTCCCTGCACTTCATCTCCGCTATCTTGGTTGTCCTCGTTGTCTGTCTTCGCTGTGAGCGCGTCCTCTAGTGGCCCACCACCCACGGCAGCTTCTGCCTCCACCACCACACGGGCAGAATGGCCTTCAAGGAATTTCGCAATCCATCGCAGCGCATTGGGTCTGCCCGCGGCCAGGCCGCACTCACACGCCAGCGAGCTGTTGATTTGGTCCCAAGCCTCCGGCACAACACCCCCGCCCCCCGCAAGACTCGCAGACACGCCCATCTCACCCACATCCCCCATCCAAAGCCTACCACTGAACTCCAGGTCCCCACGGTCCCAATCGGGATCCGAAGGTGTCAAGCTCAGACTGTACTCCGCACCAGTGACCGGCCTGCTTGCCTGCTCGTCCGCCCTCCACCGAAAGCCCTCCGGGTACCGCTTGGCAACCAGCCCCAGCTCCCTGGCAATGGGCCCAGCCATCTCGACATCTTGTCCCTCATCCTTTTGCTCATTTTCGTGGCGCTCGCAAGAAACCCCAGCCCCGCCATCAGGGTCGAGGCCGCGCGCGGAATCCTGGGGCCCATCTGCCCCTCTACAAATCATCTCAGCCGGAGGGGCATGCTTCAATGTCTCCCCCGCCACGACTGGCGCCGAGGACGAACCCTCCAGGGACGCCTCCCTGATGGCGAACCGCCGGACGGTGGCCCCCATCGCGTCCACCGACTCGTACGCCTCCACCGCCTCCGGCACGCACCCCAGCAGCCTGTCGAAATCCCGCTCCGCGGCGTCGAACAGCGCGCCCAGCGCCCCTCCCCGCCCGGCCTCCGCCAGGCGACCCGCGATTGCAACCCGTAGCTCATCCGGGAAGCCTTGATTCACGACCTCGACGCCCAGCTCCGATTCCACGCCGTCTTGGCCGCTGACGCCCTCCGGCAAAAATGCGGGCCCCAGGCGGACCCTAACATCGAGGCAATCAACATCGAACGAAGACCCTGCGTCCGGATTGGGGATCCGCACCGCTAGGACGCAGCCGCGGCGTTTGCAGCCGCTGGCCGAGTCGGCTAAGGACTTCTTGAGCTTCAGGCCCGCGCCGTATCGACGGCGCAGGTCGCGCAACTGCGACTGCAACGCGGCGAGGGGGGTCCCGCTGCTGGTGCCTGTCGCATCGCACGCCGGGGATTGCGCCTGCTGCGCGTCGGCCATCACTTGGGAACCTCCCCGCAACCTGTGCGCTGGAAAAGGGCTAAGGGAAGGCTGTCTCGGCGTTTGGCCCTCGGCGGAGCCCCCTGCATGTCGTCGCAGACCCCTGAAGCCGTTCACCAAAATACTGGATGCAACCGTAGGCGGTGCGTGGCTGCACCATAACGATTCGTACTCCAACACTGCGTGTTTGCAAATTGTTCTTGGCAAAAAGGTTTGGCAAAATTTTTTAGCCCCCCAAAACAGCAAAATGTATTTATTTGGGTGGAGTAGGAATCGCAGCGGCACCCGATTTTGCGACGCTTTTGGTGTGGGCTCCACTGGGGACGTCCGCCCCTGTCTGGGACGTCCGACGGGCGACACCCCTCAAGCAGGCGGGCTTCAACGCCGGCCGGGCGTCGGAGGCGAGGCTCGGTGGCCGCAAGCGCTGAGCGGCTGCTCGCAAGGTGCGAGTCCGGGGCGCTCGGGATTCGGGTCGCCAAGCGCGCATCCCCGCCTCGCGCGCTGTTCTTCTTGCCCGCCGACTGCCTTGGGACGCCCCAACGACGGCGAGCTGCGAAAGATCCGGCTCTGGCTCGCAAAGGGGCCGGAGTGGGTGGGAGATCAAAACGACCGTAGGGAGGTCCAGGAGGGTTGCGGACGTGCGCGTGCGGGTTTTGCCTGGCCCGAAGAAAATTTTGCCCCTGAAGACGGAGGATGGGAGCGCCGGTTCCCGTGCGGAGGATTGCCTTCCCCTTACTTTCATCAGCATGGGGTCGAGAGCCCTTCGCGCGACGAGTGACAACCGCGGCTGTTCTGTCAGGGCGGATCCCGCCCGGGCCAGAATCTCCGATGCCGCCCCTCGTCCCCGCCGCCCTTCCCCGCGTAAAAGCCACTCGGGCCACGAGCTCTTCCCGCGACTCAAACCCCTCCCTGACCGAATCCACCCAGCCTGAACCGCAACCCATTCCAAGCACCACTTCCCTCCCCGCCGGGCCTGATCGATGGCCGATTGCGTGTCGCGACACGGCAGGCGTTCAAACGCATTCATTCTGTTGCCTGCGCGACCCAGGGCGCCCGCGAAAACACACACGCCGCCCCCCTCTCACTGATGGGCAATCTGTGCAGCTCGGCGAGGGCGGCCGACACACCCGAGCGCGTCCAGGCCGACAGCCCCGTTGGGGACATCATCATCTTCCCGGACGACGGCGCCCCCTTCCCAGATCCCGATCACCGGCCCCGCAGACCGGATGGCTCCTTCAGAGTTCCGCAGCCTGCATGCCGAAATGAGTTCGTGGTCGAGATCGGCACAGCCGATCGACCCGGGGAGATCCGCGTCGATCTTCCGGATGCGAAGTCTTTTAAGGACGGGGGCGAGCGCGGACGCCGGGAGGGGTTTGAGGGGAGGGAGGCGGCGGGGGGCAAGGGCGGGCCCACGAGTAACAAGAGGGGGCGCCCCTCCGTGACGGTGGACATCCCCGCCGCGGACATCCACTTCGCCATGGGGGGCGGCTACGAGGACAGGACGCCAATGCGGTGGACGAGGGGGGAGCTGATCGGCGCGGGCGCGTACGGCAGGGTGTACCTGGGGCTCAACCAGGTGTCCGGCCGACTGATGGCCGTCAAACAGGTGGGTTGCTCCTTTTCGTCGGCTTCAGACTGTCGCCGGACTTTTGAAGGATTTGCTCTGACAAAAACAATGCGTACATGTGTGTACTCTCTTGTGTTGTTCTGATAGGACTATTGCAAACAATCACCAAGGCACAACATTTTCATCCCCCATCAATCTTTTATGTGCATTCTTATCTTGTGCTTTGTTCTGTCCTTCTGCATGCAGCGGTTGATTTTGGGGGGGTGAAATCTTCCGTTATCGCCATGAAGCTTCAGTTGCCTTGCCCGGTTCAATGTATTAAGCATTGCTGTGCCGTCATTTCTTTCGCGCAGCGATGCCCTCCTTGAATGAAACATGATGGGACGGCCTTCGTCCGAAACAGTCTGTAGCATCGGATGCCGCTAAAATCGAATGTAATATCCTGTCATCCCACATTCTGACAGCACTATACGCTTCTTTTGGCACGAAATGTGCTCAATCAGCACGTATCCGCCTATTTGTGCTTGTAACAACAACCAATCTCAATCCTTTGAAGTTGCGTCCAGGATACGCAGGTTATGGGCAAACTTTGCACGCTCAATGGCAGGCAAATCATTTGCGTTCGTCGAGAGTCTTTGCATTGTGGGCCAAAGTCACGGATTCAAAAACTGCTTCCGATTTGTCGTGCATACTATTTGCAGTTTCGTACTTAGCTCGCATTTAGAAACTCAAATTCTGAAATCACGCATCAGGAGAGTGCCATGCATTAAGAATTGGCCAATTTGTGTCACCCCAAACCCGTTTTTCTTCCCACTATATGTACTCTGTATTTCAAACTTTAAAGCTCAAAACGCAAAATATAGGAAATTTCCGATATATGTATCATTTACACCTAGTTTATGCATCTAACCAGTTGATCATTCCTTATTCATCAATGCAGCCTGCGGCGACCGAGCACCTTCCTCCGTGCTGCAGGTCCAGACGCCCAACGACGAGTCCTGCAGGTCGCGCGTGGCGGAGCACGTCAAAGCCCTGGAAGAGGAGGTGCGCATGCTAAAGCAGCTCAAGAGTCCCAACATCGTGCAGTACTTGGGCACGGAGCGCACGGGCGACACGGTGAACATCTTCCTAGAGTACGCCGCGGGGGGGTCGGTGGCCTCCCTGCTGTCCAAGTTCGGAGCCTTCCAGGAGACCCTGACGCGCCTCTTCACCAAGCAGATTCTCCAGGGCCTGGAGTTCCTGCACCGGAACGGCATCGCGCACCGGGACATCAAGGGCGGCAACATCCTGGTGGACCACAACGGCGCCGTGAAGCTGGCGGACTTCGGCGCGAGCAAGCGGATCGAGGACCTAGTGACGCTGAACTCGGGCTTCAAGTCGCTGAAAGGGACACCGTACTGGATGGCGCCCGAGGTGATCAAGCAGACAGGTGGGCCGCCGGCGGATGTAAGCCCTGAAATTGTCTATGAAATTAGAAACTGCTGATGGCGAAACCTGGCTGCATTGATGGCGTGGTGCTCTGCTGTCACTATTGCCATCAATAATTCTTACATATCAAGGCGATGAAGCAGTCATCAGTTCCATATCTCGCCCGAGCGAAGGTGCTCTGCTGTCGCTTGAGTGGCGGCCATGGACTTGGTTGAAACAGGGGCAGACTTTTCGTGGAATGATCGGCGTCATGGTAAATGATGAAGCACACAACGAGGGCCTCAGTAGCAGGGCGCAAAGTGAAAAGCATCCAGTCCCGTGCATCAGACGCATCCAGCTTCGAGTCTGCAAGTAGCCCATTGAATTCAATCCACCACTCGAACAACCGCCAAGTCAGAGCATGCTCCTCTGCGCCCGCCATCTCTTCGAAAACTGACTTCAGAACAGCACGTTTGCCACCAATGAACACCCAGTGACAGCGCCGCTCAAAGCCTCCTCAACCGCGGTCGCGGGCAGGCTTGGTTTTTACGTTTATATTTACGTGTTTACTTTCACGTTTTTTGCGCAAAAACGTAAATTTGCAAACGAACCTATTTTTACGGCTAATTTTACGTTTTTTTCGGCTCTCTGGCACACGAAGGTTACACGATGAAAGTTGCGTACAATGTTCAGTCCTCCACCATCTCCAGCACCTGCAACACAATGTCCACCTCGCCCTTGGCAAGGGCGATAATGGCGTTTTAACAAATACTCGTGTTCTGCCCCTTCCGAGCCTGGTCGCGGGGATTGATTTCCCGTTTGTGCCAAACCGCCAGGCCACGGCCGTCAAGCCGACATCTGGTCCGTCGGCTGTACCGTCATCGAGATGGCCACGGGCAAGCCGCCCTGGAGCGAGTTCACCAACAACGTGACGGTCATGTTCCACATCGCCTCGGCCAAGGGCCCGCCCACCATCCCTGAGACCCTCTCCCTCGAGGCCCAGGACTTCCTTCGCATGTGCTTCCACAGGAATCCCAAGGAGCGGCCGAACGCCACGCGACTGCTCAAGCACCCCTTCGTGGCCCACGCCGGCGAGCGGGCCCCCGCCTACAGCGACCCTCCCAGCGACCGGCCGATCGACCTGGAGCACCGGCTGCCGTGGTTCGACATGCCCGCGTCTGGGGAGGATCGGCCGCGCGAAGAGCTGCAACGACAGCCTTGTCCATCGACGTGGGTGCATGAACGAAGGCTCGTACCGTAGCCGCGCGATATACGACGCTCCGGTCGTGGAACGTGTCCCGACAGGGCAGCGGAACTGGCGGGCGAGCTTGAGAGTCCGGACCATCGGGCGGCATCGGATTTTCCAGCGGTCTATGCGGACTTTGCAGTGTTTGGCGCTAGTCCGTCTGGCGTGGCAACAAAATGGTTCACGTTTTGCACAGCTCTTGTCTGCGTATTGGACAGTCGCAAAATCAGTCGTGCACCTGCGGTGCAACCAATGTCAAAAGGAAAATTGAAACAGTGGCAGACTGAAGTGACGAAGCAGTTTCAATCTGAAACGGAAATGTTTAAATAGTTAGGAGTAATCAGTGCTTGGATAGATAAATAACATAACATGCTCTTAACTCAAAAAGTTTGTATTGCTGACCAATTTCACATCCGGTGGCGTGTGAAATGAGCTTAACATGTGCCTTCCATCTATCTCTTCAACTTGGAGCGTCAAAACACACTTTTACACTACATCAACCTGATTTCCATGGCATTTGCATATTCTGTGCCCTACATTTATGTATGTTTCTCTGTTTCCATGTTTTATATCTCATGTATTTCTGTATTTTCAGTGTCACACCCGCCGACGTCCGCGCCACTGAGGGCGCCCGGGCTGAGGAGCGGCTCGGCAGAGGCAAGGGCGACTTTGTGAGGCGCGATGACGACGGCAAATCGGAATGCAGCGACTTCAACCCCGTGGAGGAGCCCACCATGACGGTGCACAACGCCGGAGACGGTGTCCCAAGCGCTGCGCCGCCGCGAGCCCATCCGATTCCCGCCGCACCGCCTTGCGGGTCGCCTGACCCCTGCAGAAAACTGGAGGGCCTGACGCAGCCCGCCCAAATCATCGCGCCGCTTCGATCCAGCGACCCTGCCGGGTTCATGAACATCGTCCGAGAGAGGGCCATCCAGGATACGCTGAGGCTGTCGCAGCCGTTCTCCCAGTCGTCGCTTCTTTCACTCCTGGATTCCGGCGACGTCGGCGGGAAGGCGAGCAGCGGGGACGATGGGGCCGCGGTTGGGCCCACGCCGCTGGAGAAGGAGCAGCGGTGGGAGATGGAGCTGCAGCAGGAACTGGAGGAGCAGAGGCACGAGCAGAGGAGGGCGAGGATGGAGTCCACGAGTCCCAAGCTATGATTTCTTGCCTTGGACGTGCTAATGTGAAGATGTGCTCGTCTGTTTGTGCAGATCGGAGGGCGGAGAAGGGGGGCATGTCTCAGTTACCACAGTTTGGATGTTGGGTTGGATGGATGCCGACCTCAGGCGCGGGGGACAAAATAGGGGCTGGGGAGCAGCGTAGCACAAGGCGTCCATCGGTGAAAACGGTTGGGTTCGTCTCACAAGGTGCCTGAGCGTTGGCGGAAGTTATGGCTCACAACTCATTTCACTGCTTCAGGGAAAGCTTAATTCGTGTTGCAGTGAATTGACGGTGGCAAGCGAGGGCGGCACGAGTAACGACCCCACGCATAGACCATTGAAAGCGAGGCCAACTGCATACCTGTAGCGGGGTGATTGTTTGGCGCGCTGCTGTTGTGTGCAGATTTCACCCAAGGCCGCTATAATGATCCTTCAGCCGCACCTGCCCATTTTTGCTCTTGTTCCATTGTCCAGATACAATTGTGCGTGTATCCAGCCCCGCCTTCTGGCAACATGGGTACTTTTGCCGGTCTCCAAAGCGGTGGCTCCCAAGGCCCTGTGGCAGCGAAATTGCAACAAAGAGCAGACAATCTAGTAAAAAAGGACCAAATAACACTTTTCGGGAACACACATACATGCATTTCATCCGTGCTGTGCATGCTAAAAAAGCGGAAATAACCCAAACCCGTAAACTTTGTACCCGTTTGAACACGTGTTACTTGGCCCCTTCTTCCTTGTGACAGGGACGCTAAATGCGATAGGGCTGTGTCTGTCCTGTGCACGGCTTTGTATCAAGAACTGAATCATCTCCATAGCGGCAGCGACACGCGCTAGTTTTAAGTAATAAGAAACCTATGGGAGACGGTTTTCCGTCAAGGAAATTCCGTGCATGGTATGGGCGATTTTTGCCTCTTCTCGGCTTGCGTCGGGTTGTCATTGTCGTTGGGCGGGGTTCTGAAATTTCAACGCACAACGCATGCGCAAGGCTTTGTTCGCCACACTTCTTGCGACGACTCTGCGGACACGGGGGACCAAATTCAGATCTGCGCTCGGATCTCGCCCACACCGGGACAAATTTGACGCCAATCGCGACAAGACCACCGTGCCAATCGCAGGAACATCAACACCCTGAGGGCGATCGCCTCGACAGTGACCTGGTGCCCGGCAGTACCAATCGCGATCACTACTGCCAGCCAGTGCGTCACCGTCCAGGCGCTGCCCACGTGCGCATCGGTCCCTTATCCCGTACTACCGCCCGCTGCCAATCGCAGTCCACCAGCTCCTTGGAGGCCCGCGTTTGTCACCAGGCCGCCCCTTGCACACCGCTCGCTGCGGGGCACCCGACCCCCACACCAATCCTGCCGTCAAGTTGCAACGCCGCAAAGCGTGGCCCCCCTTCCGCCACGTTCCCCCTTGGCCCATCACACTTGCCCTCTGCGCACACGCGGTGTGACGCATGACGTCCCGTCTCACCCCTGCGCCTGTCCCATCGCCAGCACACCATCCCGGGGCCGCTCCACTTTGCACGATCAAGCACCCGCGGCACTACTTCTGGACACACCCGCCCCGGGGTAATAATACACCAGGGGACTGCTGCTGGGCGGAGCAAGGCTGGGTTACTGCACAGAGAGGGGAGCCAAGGAACGGTGTTCCGTGGCGGGGAGCTGTCGCGGGAATGGGGTCCTCGGGGGGGTGGTTTGGGCGCGTGGAGCCGGCCCTTCAGCGGGCCTTCAGGAGGTACGGGAGGTTTTTGTCCCGGTGGCGGGCGCCGATCGGGATCTGCGTGTCACTGCTGTTCGCGGCTTTGGGCTTCGGCGTGGCCTTCTTCGAGATGGAGCTCGATCCGCTGGAGCTGACCATTAGCCAGCGGGGGCAGATCCGTGGGCAGAAGGCCTTCTATGAGCAGCACTTCGAGGACAAGAGCCCGGACGCCGGCGCGTTCGTGATCGAGCCCCGGGTCCCCGGGTCCAATCTGCTTGATCCGGAGATTGTCGTCGAGGTGCTGGACGAGGTGAGGGATCTGACGGAGTGGCTGCGCACGGTTGAGTACACGCGCAGGGACGATCTCACAATCAACATGGAGAGCATCTGCTTCAGGGCGGTGGGCAGGGAGGACACCGAGCCGTGCTTCCAGTACTCGATCCTGGACTGCTTTGCCGAGGGGCTGGCGTTCGCGCCGGGGGGGGAGATGAACACGGAGTTCGCGGACCTGTACGGCGTGCGGCCGTCATATAGGGCCTTCAACTTCAGCGAGGGCTTCACGGAGGAGTACGTGCGCCGGCGGTGCGTGCAGTGGTACAACCTGGGCGCATCGGACACCGTGTTCCTGGGGTCGCCCAGCAAAGGGACGAACAGCCTTGGGGAGCCCACAATCACGGGCGTGGAGGCCCTGAGGGTGGTGTTCGGGACCAAGCCGAAGCAGAGGCTGGCCAGGGAGGGGCTGGCGGAGATCAGATGGGACCCCGCGGAGGAGGAGGAGTCCTGTCTGACGTCCACCGACTGCGCGCGGTGCGCGACCGGGATGCGGACCGTCAGCAACGCCGCCAAGGCGGGGTGCACGCCCTCCGGCGCGCAGAGCCAGAGCTGCTGCGACTTCATGGCGGCCTTCCGGGCGGCGCCGTGCCTGGTGCCCCATCTGCAGGCCCTACCCGAGATCGAGATCCTGGCCAACCTGGGCTTCCAGGCCTGCCGCCTGCCGCCGCTGGTGCTCGACAAACGCTGCGCGAACAACCTGGCCATCCGCGGGCAGCACGCGCTGTGCTCGTGCGTGGACAACGCGGGATCGCGCCCGTGCGCCGCCGCCGCTGCCGCCTTCGTTGAGTCAGGCGGGAACGGGACAAGTGTCGTCTCCAACGGCGCGGGGTGTCCGCCCGCAGCCGAGGAGGGTGTCTGCACCTGTCTTGCGGACAGGCAATCACCCGAGTGTGCCCAGGCGTGGGCGGAGTTCGGCGATTCGAATCCCGGGTCGGCGACGATTTTGCAGGCGGCCAATGAGGGGAACGAGACGGCCGCTGCGGAGGTCAGCCGGATACTGGTGGAGGACGCTGGCTGCCCGGCGGTGTGCGAGTGTCTGTCTGACGTGGACTCACCCCAGTGCGTCGAAGCTGCGGAGGCCTACTCGGAGTCGAATCCCGAATTTGGGCCGGCTTTCGAGGCGGCGAGGCGGAACGAATCGGCTGCGTCCCAGTTCGAGGAGATTCTTGCCAACGAAGCTGGGTGCCCCGATTCTGCAGAGGACGTGTGCGCGTGCCTGACGGACAGCAGGTCGCAAGACTGCACGGCGGCTTTGGCGGCGTACACGCCTGAGAATCCCGATTCCCTTGCCGCGTTGTTGTCGACGGCTCCCAACGCGACCGCCAACGTGCAAGTCCGCAAAATCCTTCGAGAGCAAGCCGGGTGCGCCGTTCCCCGGTCTGTGGCGCTTCCGACTGTTGGCATTTGCGTCGATGACCCAACTTCGGAGGACTGCGCCGCCGCAGTGGTGGCCCTTTTCGATAGTCTCGGCTCAAGTGCTGCAGCTGACGAGGAAATTGTGGAGCTGCTGTCAGGATCTTTAGTCAATGGCGTCCCGTGTCCTGTGAGGAAAGATTGCCCCCCGCAGGTTATAGCGGAACAGACGGAACAGACGGCGCCAGATCAGATGCAGCCAGAAGAGAATGCGCCAGAGCCCCCCCAAGCGGCGTCTACAGCGTCCGTCGCACCGCCGGAGCCGCGGCAGAGGTACCTGCCCACGATTGTGCGAACGCCCTTAAAGGACGAAGACGAAGCGCGGGACGTCGTGGAGGGATGGGAGCGTGCGTGGCACGACAAAATTGAGGAGAAGATCAAGGACTACAAGCTGATCAAGGTGTCGTGGTTCTCGTCCATCATTCCCGAAGATGTAATAGAGGACGCAGGCGAGGCCCATGCGCCCTTGATCCTCGGTGGCTACGCGCTGGTCCTGGTCTACATGGTGTCCTACTTTCTGATCGAGTTCGAAAACGGCAGGCCCGTGCTCTCCCATCTGCCTCCGGGACCCCTCTCTGCAATCCTGGCCTTGGCCGCCATCATCATAGCGGTGTTCGGCACGTTTGGGATCATCGGCCTCGTTTCGATGACGGACGTCAAGACCTCCCCAATCACCCCCCAGGTCGTGCCGCTGCTGATGGTGGGGCTCGGGATCAATGACTTCTTCGTGATGGCGACGGCCTTCAGGGTTGCGCTCGGAACCGCCAAGTCCAGGTCCGTGGAGGACATCATGGCGGAGACAATGGCGAAGGGAGGGGCCAGCATCACCCTGTCGTCGCTGAGCATCACCGCTGCCTTCGCGCTCGGGACGCTGAGCCCCGTTCCCGCAATCGAGTGGTTCGGCGTCCACATGGCGATTGGCGTCGTGATGGCGTACATCACGTCGGCGACCACCATTCCTTGCATCATTGCCTGGGACCTTCAGAGGCATCTGAGCAGGAAGCCGAGTCTCGTTCAAGCTTCCGTTGAAGACGCGTCGCAGGACAGTCCAACCGACGGCGAAAAGGGTCGGGCAGCGGACGGTCCGTTTAAAACTGGTGCCAGTCTTAAACCCACCAGTGGGATGCCTCAGACAGACAGTGGCTCATTCTTGGGACGCTTTTTCCGGAGGGCGCTTGACAGCCCGGCGTACAAGGTAGCTGTACTGGTGGTTTACATCGGTTGGCTGGCGCTTGGCGTGTGGGGAATAACGAAGATCGAGAGGGGGCTCACCGTCTCGGAGACCGTGCCCAAGGACAGCAACCCCGGCAGGTTCTTCTCCGCATCGGAGGAGCACTTCAACACATACCTCGTGTACCTGGTCTTCCGCGGCGATCAGGATTACGCGGACCTCGCCGTGTTCAACGAGTCCAAGCGGACGGAATTCGAATTTGTGACTAAGGCCCACAATGCGGACCCGCTCTACGGGGTGGCATCGGCCCTGGATTACTACACAGACTATGTTGACTCCAAATTCTGCGCGGACGCGGTGTGCATGGACGAGGTCGAGTGGTACTGGGACGGCTTTTACTCCGAGGAGTTCGCCAGTGTGCACGACAGAGTGCAGAACAAGTGCCTGAATTTGATACCAGGCCTGACGTGCGCCCAGCTGTGCCAGGTGAACATATTAATCATATTAAACATTGTTAAACAATGAATTATTAACAACTAAGTGTTAAACATATTGACCATATGAAACATGAGAGCATATTAATCCCCACTTCATTTTCTTGAAGATCCCTTCTTCTGCTGACAAGGCCAACGTGGGCCAGTGGGTCAGGATTTAGTGTGTCGATACAACGATCAACAGTCAGAATAGAGGCAGAGGGACTGATGTGCTTCATGCCAACTGGGGAGGAGACTTCTTTTGATGCATTATCAACGACAATCGCTTCTTGGCAATAGGATTTAATAGATTTACATACTTTTTGTGCTTACATTAGATCTCCATGAACTTATCATAAACACTGCTCTGCTCGAGCAAAATAGGAAACTGACGGCTACCTTATTGTCTCGTTCTGTGAAAAATGCTGATGATGACGACTAATATGTTCCATGCCGTGCCAGGTGATCTGCCCGCAGGGGCCACCGGGGTCGCCGTACCGGTGCCGGCTGTCGGAGGATGAGCAGGCGTGTTACTGCCCCTGGCGGCCCAAGGTCAGGTCGGACATCTTCTATGAGAGTCCTGAGGATTCCCCGATTGAGAGTTTCTGGACTGACTTCTTCAACAAGTCCCTGGGGGGTGCCGTGTCCCAGACCTTCGTGGACTTCGACGACAACGGGGTAGAGGGCTCCCAGTTCGGCGTCCCGCTGGGAATGAGGACGTTCGCATTCGTCGAGGACGTGCCTGCCGTCCCGGACAAGGTCAAGCACATCCAATCAGGCCGCGCGGCCGTGGACGCCACCGCCGTGAACGCATTTGCCTTCGACTACGTGGTGTACGGAGTCGGCGAGCAGTACGAGAACATCGCGAGGAACACCGCAATCGCGCTTGCCATCTCGGTGGCTGTTGCTGCCTTTGTCATGATGCCCCTGATCATACACTGGTTCGCGGCTGTCATTGTGGCGGCGTGTGTGACTTCAGCAGTGGTGATCGCCGCCGGGATGGTTCACTGGATCGGGCTGCGGCTGAACTACACGTCGTTTGTTGCCCTTATCGTGTCGGTGGGCCTGTCCGTGGAGTTCTGCTCCCACATCACGCGGCACTTCATGCTGTCGGAGGGCGACAGGCCTCAGAGGGCGTTCGGCGCCGTCAAGGGGATGGGTCTGGCCGTGCTCAACGGCGGCATCACGACCCTGCTCAGCATACTGCCCATCGCGTTTTCCGAGTACCCCTACTTTAGGGAGTACTTCTTCGCGCAGTACTCTGTCATGGTGGGCATAGGCCTGTTTGTTGGGCTCATCCTGCTGCCCGTGCTGCTTTCTACCGTGGGGCCGAGTGCGTTCACCTGGAGGCTGATCGAAACGCCCAGGGCAGCCGATAGTGCAGGCAAGTCGGCCAACAAGTCTGCGTTCTTGTTGCAAGTTTGACTTGCTGCTAGCTATTTCGTGCTGATGCACATGGCGGGTGATGTTTTTGTGCACGAGGGTTGCGAGAATCGCCAGCCCAGAGGGTTTCCAGCGGCTAGATGTATGATTGGTGGTGATGTGGGCTTGCACTGCGCCCTATCGCTTGATGCATGTGAGGCAGGGCGATGTCGCTGTGCACAAGGGTCGTCAGTATCCCTTAACCCAAAGTGTTCCCGGCGGCAAGATGTATGATTGTTGGTGATGTGGGCTTGCATTTGCGCCCTATCGTTTTGCTTGTGCGAGGTAATCACATATTGTAGACCGCATACATGGAATGTGACACTG
>CAJHUC010001970.1:0-16957 GCA_905146915.1 Ostreobium quekettii
CTCTCCCGTGTTCGAAAACCGTTGCGTGGTTGAGACTCGTATCAGTATAGCTCGCCTGGAAACGAAGCGAAGCAAGTTTTTTTCTCAGGAAACCGTTTTGGTGAACTTTACACCAATTGTCCAAAGCGCAAATTGATAGCTGCCGAGGAAGGAATTTATGGCGATTCCCAAAAAATGGTCATAGATTGAGTTTAGAAACGGGATTGTCCCTGATTCATCGAAAGCGATTCGCTGTGTCAAAGCTCGGCGACTGCAATTTCGAATGTGTTTGGAGCTCGGCAGGGAGCTGACCCGCCGCTGTGGATTGCCGGCGAGGAGCGCCAAGTAGCCCAACCGATATTCGCATGTCCGCACTGAGGAGTAGCATTGCTGGTGCCACAATATTGGCCGGTTGGCTATCGTTCATTATTTGAACTAATCAAACTCATTAGGAAGTGGAAAAATATCATTGAGGCCACCAATGAACATGTTGGATGAAGCACGTATGCTGTGCCGTTCAGAAAGCGGGAAGTCAGTCATAGTCGTATGATTTGCGTCGCAGAGTGTGTTATGAATCTTGGGAACTGTGGCAGGGGGCGAGCCTTCCTCTGTGGATGAGCGCTGAGGAGTACGAGGTCACGCACCCAGGCTTCGCGTCGTCCCTGCCGAGCCAGCCTCCCGCCAAAGACGACCTGGCGCTGATGTGCGACTCTACGCCGCCGCTGCAGCCGGAGAGCTTCTACATCGACGGGGAGGAGCGCGTGACTGTGGATTTTAGAATAGACGACCACGACCTGCCAGCTCAGGAAACGATCTATCACTACGCGCGTTTCAATTTCCCGGTAAGAGGCGTCTCGTTAGTGTTCGCGAACATGCTATTAGTATTTTTTATTTATTCCTCTGTCGCGTATATTAACTCCGTACTAAATAATATTGAATCTAGTACGAAACTGCCCACGCACCAAATGAAATTGGAACTAGTATCGATGCATATTGAATCTTGTACCAAAATCGCACCGGTGCGGAAAATATTGAACGGTGTAATAAAAAATGTTGAACCAGTACCAATAAGTCATCGAATGGCAGTCTGCGACCAACTCTGTGACCAGCATTGGGCTTGTGCTTGGTTTAGGGTCTGTAATTTATGACCCCTTATGGCGGCGGCGATTCGATGACTTATTTGTACCGGTTCAACACTGTTGTTACCTGCGGTAATTTGGCATCAGATTCAATATGTGGTGGTACTAATTTCAATTTTATTTGGTGCGTTGTTAGTGTGGCACCAGCTTAAATATTATTTGCTGCTAGTTTCATTTTTATTTGGTGCACCAGCAGTTTGGCACCATATTCAGTACTATTTGGTACGGAGTTAAATAGGTTCCTTTATTTAATTGTATATATTGTTGTACGTTTCATTTGTGTTTCTAAATTTTCCTAATCTTGAATTCATTTGTGAATGGGTAATTCAGTTGATTCATTCAGTGCCTGTCGCATGTATCTTATGTATTTGCGTTTCTGTCGAGAATGCGTAAGAATCTACAGAGAAATGTGAATGTCTGTCAGCAACCTTGCCTTGGGCACTTTGGAATGACAATAACAGCTTCTGAGAGGTCGAAGTCGATCCCGGGGAAAAACATGCTGTCGTTTGTAGTACACCAATGGAACGAATATACGTACACGACGTTACTTTAGCACCCCTGCATGCGGAGTACTAGCACCATACACTGTACCCAGCCTTCATTAATTTGAACACAGGTTCTTATTCCAGCAATTACAACTGCACTAACCACACTTATGACTAACTTAATCGTGACTCAGTCATTGTTTTGCGACTGAATTCAATTATGACTAATTGTTGATTAGTCGTAAATTAGACTACGGTCATGAAGAACATTAAAACGAAGAACAATTATGACTGAATTTAGTGTTCGCGAACAGGACGACAGGACCTACCACATCGTAGGCGTTGAGCCTTTGGTGGAAAACGAGGAGTTTGTGCACCACTTCGTGATAAAGGGGTGCAGCGAGGGGACGGAGGTGCCCGGGGAGCCCATCCCGGACGTGGATTCGATGATATTACAGTGCCAGGAATACCTCTACATTTGGGCACCAGGGACCGGTGAGTCATTGAAAACCATTGCGGGCGATTGTGTGCAGCTTACTGTGGATGAGTGCCATGTGTTGCAAGCATTTCCTGAAAATGTTAATTTTAAAATGCGCTTGATTAAATTGATGAACGGGTTAGTCATTCAAAAGCGCTTCCCACATATAAGACTCCAGCGACATCTGGGAATGCAAAATGGGTGTTGCGTGGACCATGCAACCCTGTTATGGCAATCTCATAGCTGCATGCGCAATGTGTTGGTATGTTGTATGGTGTTGCGAAGGGCATTTGCTACTGAGCCGATGTTCTGGTGGTAGAAATTACCCGAAACGACGTTTGGATTTGCTCAGAGAACACCCACTGCCTGTGAACTTGTATACCAAGACGCACACCAGGACGTTGCCCCAGTATTGTAGATACTCTAAGTAATTACCCAGCGGCCGGACGCCAAGTGTTGGTGCGACACTATGTAATAAGTACGCACATTGAGACGTTATTGATACCCTTGCCATGTGCACATTGCTGCACCTTCAGCCATGAATGTCAAAAGAATCTCTCCAGTGCCTGGATGCACTTATTTGCAAGTCATCCTGTACTCGATTTTCCTACTTACGGACTTGATAATTACCTAGCCTTTAATGTAACTCCTAGCACATAGTCGCAATTATTTAGACGGCTGCAAACAACGGTGGCGAATGTTTGAGTCATGGGCGAATGTCTGCAATACCTGACAAATGGTTTTGAATGCCAGGTAACTTCTCTTCTCCCAAGAACGCCGGTATTCCCGTCGGAAAGGGCACCCGCCGACTCGGCGGCGAGCTTGAGATCCATTACGACAACCCATTGGAGAAGAAGGGACAGAGGGACAACAGTGGAGTGCGCATACACCTCACACCGGATCTTCGCAAGGACGAGGTAATCGGCAGCAAATGCGTATGGTAATAGTAAACACCCACAATATTGCGCACTACTGAAATGGCGATTGCACAGTGTAATAGGGCAATTTGATGATGTCTAATGCGACTTGTTATTTTCGTCGTGTGGTGTGTTCAAAAGCTGGGTCATTCCGAACAGCGCCAGTGATTGTTAGTTCATCGTGGCGACCGCAAGAAGGCGAACAACTGAAAACAGGCAGCGAAATGAGCGCAGCTCAGCACAGCATCCGTGAAAATTTATCTCCCAAGGAGTTCGATCTTAGGATCGGGATTGAAGCATTCCATTCCTCGGCGTATGCATTGTTGCAAGGATCATACTCTTAATAGAAGCGACGCGATATCTGGCCCGCAGGTGGGCATCCTCTGGAGCGGCACCATCCTCAGCGTGGGACTTCTTCCGCCCAAGACGGACACCATTTACTCATCCACAATCTGCCAGATATCCATCAACGAGACGGCCGCACCCGGCGGCGTGCAGGTCTTCGGCTACATGCCCCACATGCACCTCACAGGGCGGCGAATGTGGACCGACCGCCTGGTCGTCAAGCCGCAGAGCGGTCCTTCGAACGGCAGCTTCGTGACGGACTTCAGCGAGCTGGAGAAGGTGCGCGCCACTTTCCGACACCTGAGCGAAACTCAGTTTCGGGGAATATCATGGGGCTCAGTACTGTGCGACAGTTTCTTGTGAGCTTTGCCCGAAAAGGTGATGCAAGCATATTGAATACAGATCTAGTAAAGCCGAAACGCATTTTCAAAAGTTTTTGTAAATATAGTTAGGCACGAATTGGTTCATTTCATACGTTGTTTATTATCAAAAGATGTCTTTGGCCAATTTGCAGTGATTTAGAGGTAGATGGTTCATGGGGAGTACATGAATCTTCATCTCTGGAGGCCTTCGACTGTCGCTTGCAATTTGCCCCAACCCGTGTTATGCTTATGTTCGATCTACTTGACCCGATTGGGTTTGCTTCGCTTGTGATGATTCACTCTCACATTAGATTCGTGGTCGATTCCTTGATTGGAACCACACATCGATGTTAAAGCCGACTGAAGTCAACCGGCCGGGACACAGGTTGGCGAACTGGCGCGGGACGACGCTTGGGACTTCGATTTGCAGCACTTTGGCCGCATGGCTCCCACGCCCCTGCGAGACGGTGATTTCTTGGCCACCACCTGCGTTTACAACACAATGGACAGGGAGGAGTTCACCAGCGGTGGCGTTGGATCATATGACGAAATGTGCATCAGCTTCAACTATTGTAAGCACCTGGGAGACATGCCGCATTCCGCGCCTTGTTTTGCCGCATGTCCGACCGCTGTTGAACAAATGCCCAACAGTGGAGCGAAAGCAATTGGCACGTTTCTGGCCAATAAGAGCACTTCTGTTTGATCTGCGTTGATTTTCTGCGCGTCGTGTGCCCACAGAGCAATTTTGCAAAACAGGGACGATTGGCGAAACGAAGTTTCAGCTGCTAGTTTCATGGATAGTGACCCGTCCTGAATGACACCATTTAAAGATGGAACCATCATGGCTAGATTAAAAAAATTGAAAAAGTCTAAAATGAGTCTATGGTCCGTTCTTTTCACCGATGCAACCCACATCGGAGGACTGTCTCGTGCCGCGTGCTCAAAATGAGTGCAATGGTTTCTACTGCTCTCTGCAATACTCTCAACTCTGAAGCGATGATAGAGAAAAGGCCTTACCTCCAGCGACGTCGCCGAAAGAGGTTGGGAGGATGGCTGGGCCTCCGCGGCGTCGGCAGGATTGTCGCAAAGATGTATGGGGTTGGTCGTCGGGGCCATCGACAGCCTCGCCCCCCTCCGGCAACGATGAATTCCGGCGACGTCGCCCGAGGCTGGGACTTTAGAGTGACAATATTTTGAAATTATGTCTGTTACATAGTGGAATATGCATGTTACAGCCTTTGTACATGTTACACGCAATGCTTCTCTTCCACCACTATCAGTATCAGTGCATGCGTACATTTACCACACTTGCACCTATTATTGCTGCTTTTTGCACTTACATTTGTTTTCTACCGTCGCATCCATGGATGCATACTGTGCGCACATACCTCAAGCTGATTGCCGTCCCTGCTCTGGCTTATCGCTGACTTCCCCGTGCCGCAGATTACCCCGCCCAGGCCCTTGAGGCCCTGCTCTTCTGCTCGGGTCCCCGGTACTTTGGCACGTCGCTGCCCCCGAAACGTTACGTCATTCACGGAAATCGCCGACGCCGATGACGTCGGCACGGCGGTGCCCAAGTGGCGCCAGGCCTACCTGTCCGGGGAGCTGAAGTGCGACAGCACGGGCCTCAATTCCGTCGACATCGTCTACCCAAATCTCTCGCCGGAATTTTGGAGCGAAATTGAAAAAACGTGTGGGAGGGAGGCCAGGGGCGCTCTGGAATTGGGAAGCGACGCGCTGGCTGCCCTTTGGAAGTGCTCGAAAGGTGGGTAGTACGAGGTGATGTACACGTGCCTCCTTTTGAACCACGAAGCTGCAGCTTTGTCAACAATCTCAGATTCGCGCTCCTTCTCAGCACTGTGCAGTTTGAAGCGCACGGTAATATGGGTAAACATAATCCCAAGCATGATAGATGAATTGATAGTGTGCAGGCACTGTGCAGCAATTGTGCACATTTGGAGCCGAACATAAAAATACAACCAGCCAGTAGATGAAATCATCAAATGAGTAACTTTGCTCATGTGATTATTTGATTTACTTGATGGCAATTGCATTTTCAATACCGATGAATCCGTAGCAGCATCGTTTGCTGTGAGCCAATGGCTTTGAAGTGGTGGCTACCGTGACAGAACCAGCGCAGGTGCGATCCAGTCAGCTTTCCGCCGTCTGGCTTCGCTTTCTGCTGCGACATTCGTCTGCTGTATTCGACGTTATTTAATTGCAGCCTCATGTGTTTTCATCAAAGCAATTGCGCTTGCCAACGCTTGCGAGCGCGTTGTGAACACCCATGTCTCTTATGAGCGTCTCTTCAGTGGCAAGACGCGCGTATTGCGACACGTGTGACGCACGTCACGAAGCACAAATTATGGCACATGTCACATGTCATGACGTTGGGTGCGTGGCAACACTTTTGTAGGCAAGTGATAAAATTTAAATTACTGTGTTGCGCTACATTTCGCTGAAAGAACTTGTGACCCAGATTGCGCGAGGCTGCTGTACAACCACATGGGCTGCGCACTGCTTGAAGACGCGGTGCAAGACGACGGGACTGCCTTCAGCCTGTATGCGTCCCCTATGGAAAGCCTGGTTGAGGAGAACTGCCAGGAGGTGAGGAGGTTGCGCTGGCCGAATGTCGTCCAGAATTCAATGGCCGAGAATTTGGCGTTTTGCACAGTGTTGTGACGAAATTCAAATGAATGGTTTTCAATGGAGTGACTTAACATTTTCCATTCAAAGCGCACGCGATAAGGCTGCGTAATTTAGAAGTTTTGACTCCAAATCGTGCTGATTTAAAATAGATCAATTCGCCTATGGATGAAATTGCTGAGATTCGGGCGTTAGCCAACGTGAGTATAATCTGCGCGCGCGAAATTTCTGGATTTGCGGACATTTGTCAGTATCGATTGTTCACACTCGAGGTATGTTGTTCTGCAGACATTCATGGAGATCTACCAGGAGGATAAGGTTTCGCCTGTGGATGCATCTCAGGGTTGAAACTTGGGCGCCAGCCAAAAAGAGAAAACAGACCTGACGGGCGTCGACTCGAGATGCGTGACTTCTGCTTACTGTGATTTGATAGGAAAGGGTAGCACAGTGGTGGGGGCTATCACGTGCAGTCTAAAAGGGCCGAGGTGCACACTGGCTGTCATTTATCATGTGCATAAAAACCGTGTGTCAGGGAATCGAATGTATAATAGCACGCGCAGTGAATGGTGCGTTCTGCGGCAGGGCAGATGCTCGTTCATTTCGAGCGCAGCCATGTGGGCGACCAAGCTGGGAAGTGATGAGATATTGACGGCGTTGTAACAGACAAGTTCCTGAAAACACCAAGAGGAATGAAAGCGGCACCGTTGTTGGGGCTCAATACTGGCCCCCTACGCCGCCTCCTGGGGTCGTTGACCTGTTGACTAATTCAAAGCCCAGCTGCAGACGCAGCTGCCAAACTCAGGCCGGGGGAAACCAGCCCGGGGGGCAGCGAGCCTGGTGCTATCTTTTACATGCGCTAATTTGCGGGCATTTTGATTGATAGCAGAACTGTAAAGATCGGTGCCTGAACATGGCACGACCCTTCGGGGTGGGCGCAATGGAATTCAACATGCGGAGGAAACCGTACATCGAATCACCGCATCAAAAGGCGACCGAAATCGCTTCACACAGGACACTGGGCTTATCCCTACGCAGGGAATCACCCGCCCGACCGTCAGGTCCCACCCTCACTTCGTGAGGAGGCCCGTTCAGGTGCTCCGGTAGCAAGATGAATGCTCTTACAGACCGGAGGCGGCTACAATGCGCACCCCCGCCACTTTATACATTGTCCTGACCAGGGTCATACGACAAAAGGCAAAAGGTCCACCATAAGGTCCATTTGGGGATCCGGATCTCCCCACAGCCATACATCTGGATACCCCTCACAGCCTGACCTTCACACCGCCCCACTGGTCATCTCACTAAACCCTCTTGATCCCCCTCTCGTTTACAATGTCCATCTCAGTTCACCCATATCACATTTCCGCCCGTCCGCATACCCTTCATACATCCCCTTGATATCATATATGGTCTAGTCAATACTTACAAGTCACATCAAAACATCTTCCACCCGGTAGCTGCACCCTGCACCATGCGCTACCCCAGTCACCCATGCTTCTCTGCCGGTGGCGTCTCCTCACGGTCGAAATCAGGTCTGGGCTTGTGCCCCTGAAGCCATCCCTGGACTTCGACTCGGACGGCATCAAACCTCCACTTCTCCTGTATGGCCATGTCACATGCATGCCACTCCGCCAATGCTTTCCTTAGCGACGGTGACCTCAAATCCCGCCTGGGAGGGGCCGGCGGCAAATGCATCAGGAACGCCCTGTCCGCCTCTAGCGCCGTCACCCTCCTGTTTTCCCGGAATGCTTCCTCCAGCGACAGCACCTTCAGCCGCTGGTGGAAATAGTCATCGATTACCTTTAGTCTGGCCGCTCGAATATCATCTTTGATTATCTCCATGGCCCGCCAAACTACCAGCTTGTTGTCCAGCAGCCGTAGCTACGACAACTCATTGTCTCTTCGGGCCGCATCCCACGCTGGCTTGAGACCAATGTAACACATGGTCTCAAACTGCGCCATAATCTCACCCCTGACAGCCGGGGCCAAACGTTGTATGTCGAGGGATGCTTGGAAGCCCATTCCGGCATGAAGGACCGCATCGAAGATCTTCTGGTCGTCTGCCAGCGAATCCTCCCACACCAACATGAGGGCGCCGTGCAAATCCCACACTCGCCTCCACCTCTTGTCTTCTTGTGGCTCTCCACTTGAACCTGACGCCTGCCCGCTTGGCACCGCAAGTTGTGCAGCCTGGAATTGCTCCAGCTGGCTGCAGAAATCCCGCACTTTGTTAAGCCCCAGAAGAGACTGGGCGTGGCGCCACTCCAAGATCTTGTCGATGCGGGAGCTGCCCTGAGAACCGGCCATCCTTGCTCTGCTCACAGGCGACACGGAGGGCTTCCTCAATCGCACAGCGCAAAATCCACATGGAATCCATGCACGTGCGTCTCAACATCCCGTCCGCAGCCCCCTGACTAACCATCAATCAAATCAGTTCTTTCTCAGGCATATCAAACAGCCTGGTTCCCTGTGGTCCCTCAATTCCCGGCTAATAATCCCGCTAAAATCCTCAATTCTTTGTCAAATGAAAAACGGAAAACACCATTCGCTTACAAATCAAATTTCTGATCGATTGATACCTTTCCTACCCTATAATGACCTCCCTTACCTGTTACGAATAGGATGTGGGTGTGGGGTTCCTGCCCTCTTTGAGCCGCGGACCCGCCTCGCCGGGCACCTAGGTCCTTACAGGGCACCTAGGCGGGACCACCCCCCCTACTCCCGTATCCTAATATGGATAAAGGTTACAGTGGGTGAGGAATAGTACGTGCCTTGGGCAGGGCGTCCCCCACACCAAGGGCCATTAGTAGGACGTCTCCCACATCAGGCGGGTGCGCGTAACATTCGTCCCCCTCAGGGAGAGGGGCGTCCTCGTCCCAGTATAAGTGAATACGGGAGCAGAAACATTGTATGTATGTTGGTGGAACTGGCTGTGCGATTTGCCACATACCCAGTTAACAAAACACAACACACAAAATAGTTTTGGATGAAGAGAAAGAGTGGTTGTTTTACATGACCGTCCCGGCCTTCACAACCCTCATTAAAACTCTTCCTCAGCCAAGTGGCTGGAAATGTTTGACCTCCCGGCCTCTCATCGGCGACCACGATGCCGAGTACCACCAGCAGCCCACGCCGGTACAGATCGGCCCGGTGCGGCACCCCGCCGTCGCCCACGTCCGTGTGCACGCTCAGGCGCACGGGGAAATGGCACGTAGGGGTCGGCGGTCTCCAACCTCTCCCCGTTGAGGATCGCAACGGACATGGCGTTCATGTGTCCAAACCGCGACCTTGCACGGGGGGCAGTATACCCAGTGTTTTTCTGGGCCCAGCGCAAGAGAACCTGTCAAAAGCATAAGCACACATGAGCATGTTTCAGTATGTACATCCCGTACTTCATGCAGTTTGCATTCGCATCACAGGTGTTCTGCCATTTTCAAATGCTTGAACCACTTCCTGTGCATTTGCAACTGACTTTGCTGATTCCCAGCTGTTATGCTCATGTCCATATCCCAGCCATTTGACAAGGTACTCAACATAGTTTTTGCGTCTCCCACGCTTTTTAATCCTGTTATCAAGGATACGTTCAACTTCATACTCCAGTTCACCTTCGATCTCGATAGGTACTGGGGGTGGCTGTACTCTGCCACTTGCCTTATAAGGCTTAATCTTCGATACATGAAATACCGGATGTATCCTATGCATGCTTTCCGGGAGTTCTAGTCGATATGCGACAGAACCTATCCGGTCGAGGATGGTGAAGGGCCCAATCCACCTCGGTAATAGTTTTCGAGTCCCGGGGTGTTTGAGAGTAATATGCTGTGTCGAAAGGAGGACGTCATCTCCTTTACTAAACGACACCTCTCTTCGATGGCGGTCAGCATGCTTTGACTGCCTATCTCGTGCGTTCTCTAAGCACGCCCTGGCCTCTTTCAGCGCTGATTGGACACGGTGATCAAATCGTGTCACTGCTGGTAATCCCTCCACGAGGGGTGTACCAGACTGCCTCAAATAAGGCTGCTGCGCCCTTTCAATGGCCACCGCCAAGCCGCGGGCATTCGGATTGTCATAGCCCTTTAATGGCTTCCGAATTTGCACACCAAGAGCTAAGGGACTCTTTGGGTGCCTCCCGTAATTCAGATAGAACGGGGTTTCTTGGGTGGAACTGTTTTTCGAGTTGTTCATTGCAAACTCGGCCATGGCTAACAGTTCATCCCACGCGTCATGGTCAGAACGCGTACAACTGCGTAAGTAATCCTCCAGAACCCGATTCATGACTTCGGTCTGGCCATCCGTCTGTGGATGGTACGCAGTGCTCATGTTGAGCTGGATCTTCCACCTCTCGGCCAGGTACCGGTAACTGCAAGGCGGACCATTTTGGTCAGTCTATCGACGAACACGACGATAGCATCATGACCTCCCTTAGTTTTTGGCAGTTGTGTAATGAGGTCCATGGACAACTCTGTCCATGGCTCCTCAGGAATGCCCAGTGGCTGTAATAAGCCTGGGGTCTTATGACGAGGGTACTTAACCTGTTGACAAACCAGGCAAGTATCGACGTACTGGTATACTTCTCGTCGCATTCCTGGACACCAGTAATGCCGCTGGACCAAGTCCAGGGTCTTGGCTTGACCAAAGTGCCCTGCACTTGGATGGTCATGAGCCAACTGGCAGATCTCAGTCCGCAGACTGGGCGACTCAGGGATATACACCTGAGTGCCTCGCAGCCACAACCCGTCTGTACAGCGCATATCTTGCTGCTGTCTAACAGACGCAATCTGGGGATCCTCGCCATAGGCCTGACGGATCCTGGAGGCTAGATCTTTGGCCTCTACCGTTTCAGTTGCCTCTTTTTGGCTGCCCCGCTTATGCTTTACTCTTAAGCCACATACAACTAGTTGACTTTTCCTCTTAGCCTCCTGCTCATCGGGCGACGGAGGAATGCGAGAGAGTGGATCAGCCACATTCTTTCGCCCTGGGCGGTATTCCCAGTCAAAGTCAAACTGTTGTAAGATTTCTGACCACCTGGCCTGTCTGCGGCTCAGTTGTGGTTGTGACTTAAGGCAGGTCAACGGACAGTGGTCCGTTACCAGTTTGAAGCATGTTCCTTCAAGGTAACATCTCCACAACTGGACAGCATGGACCGAAGCTAAAGCTTCCTGGTCTGTCACGCTGTAGTTCAACTCCGCTGGGAGGAACTTTCCACTCGCATAACAAATAGGGTGATTGTCCTGCATCAGGACCGCCCCCACAGCAGTTTGTGAGGCATCGGCGATGACCTCAAATGGTCTCTCAGGATCTGGCATTTTGAGCAAAGGAGCCGTGGTCAAACACTCCTTGATGTACTCAAATGTTGACTGACATTTCGACGTCCACTCCCACTTGCCATTCTGTTTGGTCAAGTCTGTCAAGGGAGTCGCCATTTTCGAATAGCCCTGAATGAACTTTCGAAAGTAATTTGCCAGTCCGAGGAACTGCTGTACGTGCTTCACGCACTGAGGTACAGGCCAGTTCTTCACCTTTTCAATCCCTACGGGATCTGGGCGAATTCCTTCTTGAGACACGATGTGTCCCAGGTAGGAGATCTCCTCCTTATTGAACTGACACTTGTGCATTCGACAGTATAACTTTTGCTGTCGTAACACTTCTAACACCTGCCGAAGGTGTTGTACGTGTTCCTCAGCAGTTCGGCTAAACACCAAGATATCGTCCAGATAAACTAGGACGTGTTTGCCAAGTTGATCACCAAATATATGGTGCATCGTCTGCTGGAATATTGCAGGGGCATTCGCAAGTCCAAAGGGAAGTACTTTGAACTCGTACAAGCCCAATGGCGTAACAAACGCCGTCTTGGCACAATCTGCCTTATCGATCCGTAATTGGTAATACCCTTGCTGCAAGTCAATAGCCGAGAACACCTTGGCTCCTTGCAGTTGATCCAATAGGGTATCTATTCTCGGGATCGGCCACTTATTCTTGATAGTGGCTTTGTTCAATGCCCGGTAATCAATACACATTCGGAGGCTGCCATCTGGCTTAGGAACGAAAAGTACAGGGGCTCCAAAGGGACTACTGCTTTCCGTAATCAGACCTTTCCTCAACAGGTAATCCACCTGTGATCGGATCTCCTCCATTTCCTTCGGGCTGTACCGGAAAGCTGGTCGCTTAACCGGTTTGGTCCCTTCCTCCAATGGGATAGTTAATGACACTCCTCTGTCTGGAGGTAATCCATCAGGGAGTTCATCAGGGAACAGATCTTTATACTCCTCCAAGAGGGCTGTGATCTGTGCTGGTGGAACAGCATAAGTTGTGGTCTCCCGACCTGATGTGGCCAAAGGGCCTGGTGCGTCCCCCTCAAGGAGGTCGCCGACCCGGCGAACCAAAACCAAGCGCAATGGAGAACCACGCTGGTAGGCTCGACGAGCAAAACCCAGCGAACACCAATGACCCAACCGGCGGGCCGGTAAGGAAGGAGAAACAGTGGAACGGGGAGTACTACGAAGAGTAATCTCACGTCCACGAGAAACGACACGGATATGACCACGACGATAATCAATGACACCGGCATGCTCATAGAGCCAATTGTTGCCGAGGATAATATCATAATCGTCAGAAAGGTCAATGACCAGGCAACGGAATGTGTCCTTGTAGCCTTGAATGGTCAAGGGGACATCGACAACCCCCAAAGAGGGGAGGGATGTCCCATCCGCTAAAAGCACTTCACTTTCCATGGGAGGATCATCCACACGTGGAGGTGTGGAGAACTCCGTGGGATCCACAATACGTCGCGTCGCACGTGCCATACGGCGAAGGCGATTAATGCGACGAAGCTGTCAATTAGACAGTGCATGTGACGAACGGGGCTTTAAGCCTAACCGACGACAACACGTCGGGTTGATGTACGCGGTGCCAGTGGCCCCGGTATCAAAGAGAATTGAGGCGGGCTGGTGCCCGACCTGGCCGGTAAACGTCAAACGAGGCTGGTCTTGTGAGACCCCTCTGATGCGGTGTTCCGCAGATCCCACAAAGGGTTGATAATATACGTTTACAGGCCAAGGAATGCCAGGCATTGCCTTGCGACCAGGACGATCATCCTGCGGTTGTGTAAACAACCGGGTACCCTTTGGGTAATGTACCAGAATGCGCAAGGTGCGCAACCGGGGATCGTCCGTAAACGTTCGCCATGCAGGCAGTAATATACATGCACCTACTTGTGTAGGAGCTTTTGCTCTTTCCGCAAAATAATGGTCCAAGAAGGACGCTGCCTGTTGGAAAGGTGGATTAATCCACGCAAATTCATGAGCGAGTGGTTTCCGTAGAAAACTGTCGGCTCTTGAGCAATATCGTTCGCAAAGTGCATTATCCCCATTGGGGTTGGCACATGCATCGAGTGTGAAACGATATGCAATCAGTGATTGAATGTGCTGAAAATGCGTAGGATGCAACATGCGATCAGAACGATCGAGGTCACCGCGAGGACCCTTTTTGGTCCTGTCCGGCTGCGCCGGTGTGTGAGACAATTTCATCACACGATTCACAGCAATTTGTGCAGCTCGCACTTTCGGAACAGGAATCACCGGTGCTGCATTCATGCACACATCCATCGGTGCAGTTCGCAGTTTCACACTGGTGATGTTATGCTTTCGCATTGCCAAACACAGTTTGGTGGGAGCATGTAACGCTGACACGCGTTTGCGAGCGGGACTCACCGGCATCTGCGGGAGTACTCCACGCCCTTCGCATTCGCGAGGATGGTCAGCTGAGTAGGGCTTGAAGCACTTATAACAGCGTCCAGCCCGCTTCAAGACTTCCAACGTTGTGTCGCATAATTGCGCACTGTTGGTGACCATCTTTTCTTCCATTGGGTCGCGGATATCGGCCAGCGGCTCGTAGTTCCGCTCCCCATGCGAAGCCTGCGGCTGCATTTTCATAGCAACACGAGAACTTTTGTAAGTCATCCCTCCTTGACCTCTCGGTCTGTTATTCAAAACTGGTTTACCACGACGATCCACTTTCAATGCGTGGTATTTTTGAATAACTCTGTTAGGAGCAAGACGATTACTCGTGTGCGGTTTGCCATCCCGGCTTTCATTTCGACGAGAGCCATATGCCTTGTATTCTTGGTCATATGTTGGTCCCACTTTATATAAATACGCCCTCAGGCTGGCATAAGTGGTCCATTGCTCATCATCTTTATTTAAGAGGCATTTCCTCTTAATATCTGGACGGAGTCCAGTATACAATGCATGCAACTTGGAAAAATCATTAAGTTCGTTCTCACACTTGAGAAACATTTGTTCCAAGAGCTGCATGTATTTGATTGTATCGGGACCCGAGGTCCCTGCCTTTGTAAAGGCTGCTATTTCCGACCGAATTTCGAAGTCGGAACATTTATGATCATAAAGTGTCTCCATGCCATACTTAACCTGTTCCCATGACAGTTGAAAGTCTGGCTGTGAGAGCACTTCTGCATCAATTGTTATCCCCCATATGTGTCCCAACTGGGCTAGTAGGCCATGTTTCACTGACTCTTCAAGAGTATTCAGTGCTATCCATCCCCATTGTGTCTGGGGTGCCATAGTGGTTTTGAAATACATGATGATTTCTTGTAACCACTTGGTTAAGGCCTGTTTATCTTCATTCCATTTTGGGGGTTTCATGCCCTGACTGTTCATCTTAGGCATGTTCATGCTCACTTGAGCTTCCCTTCCGGGTTCGTAATAAACTGGCGCATATGGAATCTCCTGCGCCGCTGCCAAATAGGCTTGACCGGTATAACCCGGCCCTTGGGGATTGTACCCCTCCGGAGGCGGTGGAGGCCCCATTTCCGCCCGATGTGGCTCAACAGCCTGATCAACCTCCAGCCCAAACAGAAATTCCTCATGTGGAGGTTCCTGGGTCTGGAAATGACTGGGCGGGTACTCGTATACCCTCTCGTAACCTCCCGATCCGGATGGATGGGATGATCCACTGTAAGCGGGTGTTGAGTATTCCTCTTGTCTTGGGGCGATCTCCGCCTGCGGTACCCTTCCGGGTTGGTATGCCCTCCCGGGCTGTGTCGCCATCCTTGGCTGATAATACCGAACTGGCGGATACACAGCTGACTCCGGCGCAAATGGAGACATCTCCTGCAGCCTTTGAATCTTTTGCTGCGTCGTTTGCACAGGAGGCTGTGATGTCCGCTGTCCAGCCTGCCCCATTGTATAAGGCCGCACCGGCTGTCTTGGCGCCATTTCTCGCTGAGCCACTGGACGAGCCGGTGTGGAGGGACCTGCCTGCATCGATGGTCCCGGGGGCATTTGCACCGATCCCTCTTCAGGGACTTTTCGGCCAGTTCTCTGGATGGCCTGCCATTCCATGGCTGCTTCCTGACCCTCTGGCACATATATCCCCAGTGCCGTCTGCTGCACATCAAAGAGGCCACGCAGCTTCCCGGGTATACGTTGGAGGGCGTCCCTTGGGACTTGGGCCCTGTACGGGGCATGGCCTCCACGGGGATGATAATACCTCTTAAAGTATACCCCTCCATGAGGGTCATGAAAGGCGCCCAGCGTATCCCAAAAGCCCCTCGTGTCCTGTATGACAGGGACACGCATCACTGGGGTGGGCTTTGCAGCCTCGTGCGGCACCTTGGCACGTCCACTTTGATCAGCCGCCATTTGCTGGGCGCGGCGTTTCTGGTATCCAGGCCCCGGTTTCGCCGGTTTGTAGGCAATTTCCTGCCGTCCATGAGAAATCTGCTTTGCTTCTTGCAGCTCCAGATATGCTGCATAGTTTTCATCCCCCATCAAGGAACGAAGCTGTGCAGCTTTCTCTGCATCCGCCTTTGCTTTCTGCAAAGCAGCTTCCTGCCTCTGCAGGATCTCATATGTCTCCCGTCTTTCCCGGGGAATTGGACTGGCAGGTTCACCTGCTGAACCGAGATACACAATCTCATCGTTACCAGCAGAATCTCCAACTTCTGCACGGTTACGCGTCTGTGTATTCTTCACAACAGGTCGCAGCAAAGACAGTTCAACAGGATGATTACCTGAAACTGGCCTTTGCGGGCCTTTGGATTCCTCCTTTGCCTTTCTAGGCTGTACTCTCGCCTCTGCAGGTGGGTCTTTTGCCTTATCAGGTTGTTCTTTCGCCTTTGCTTCTCCAGGCGGGGTCTCCCTCTCTGGCATCCTTTGCACCTTAGGACCGCTGGTTACCACAACCGATGGCGATGCCGGTTCCGGTTGGGTAGGGACAAAGCGGGCAGGGTGGTTTACACCACTGTCACTGCCGCTACTGTCCTGCTGGTCTGCCTAGCGGGTGGAGGTCCCCTCCTTGGCAATACGGGCAAAGGCCTTAGCCTGCTCGGCCGGGTCCAGCTCATCGACCTTGGGCTGTACCTCCAGGCGCTGCGCCTTTTGGCTGCCTCCTGCGGAGAAAAACCGCTGGATCTCAGCCTTGCGCTGGCGTTTGTGAGCTCGCTTACGCTCATACTTTTCAGGATTCAATTGACGATCCCGCTCACGTCGCAGCGCTTTCAATTCTCTCCGCTGTTTGGCCTTTTTGGCCTTTTGCTCGTCTAATTTCTTTGCCCGAGCAAAACGATCTCGGTTACGAATCCGTCGTCTCT
>CAJHUC010001971.1:0-18576 GCA_905146915.1 Ostreobium quekettii
ATCGCGAGAACATGCGCCTCGCCAGGACCCGGTTGTTCGGCATCTTTCGCTCGCTCTACCTGGGCATCGGCCGGAGGTTGGCCGATGCGCGTGTCCTCGAGGACACGCGCGACGTCTTCTACCTGACACGCGAAGAGTTGCTCGCCTACTTCGAAGGGCGCGCGGTGACGACTGACCTTTCCGGGCTCGCAGCTTTGCGCCGCGAGGAGTTCGATGGGTTTAAAAAACGCGAGGTCTCACATCGCATCACAGCGCTTGGTCCAGTGTATATCGGCAACCGGTTTGCTCCGGCGCCGGTGCCGCAGGAATCACTCGATGCGTCCGTATTGCAAGGCACGGGGTGTTACGCGGGCGTGGTCGAGGCAGATCTGGCGGTGGTGATGAGCCCGGATGACGAGCTCGATCTAAACGGTCAGATCCTGACAACCCTTCGCACTGATCCTGGCTGGGCGCCGCTGTTTCCGACCGCTGGAGGGATCCTCGTGGAACGAGGATCGACGCTCTCGCACTCGGCCGTGGTGGCCAGAGAGCTGGGGATTCCGGCCGTGGTCGGCGTCCCGAACCTGCTGGCGATCGTCCGCGATGGCGAGCGCGTCAGGCTCGATGGAGGCGCGGGCACCGTGCTCAGGACGAGCATCACCGAAGATCAGAAAAGCGAGGAAGCATAATGGGTTTTCACAAGTATAGTGTGATGGGCGAGCTGGCGAAGTTCCTCGATGTCGGCGCCCGAGCCAGATCAAACTACACCTGCTTTACACAGCATCCCGCCGAGGTCACCGCGCTCTTCTCCGAGGCGAACCCCTGGTTTCACGCGAACCAGGACGCGAAGCTGTTGGCCGGTGATTTTGCGAGGATGGCGGTCTTCGCGCCCAGAGATGGCCTGGATTTGATCGAGGTCGATGGCGAGCGGGTCTGTTTCTTCGGGTTCTTCGAGGCGATCGACGACAGCGAAGAGACGCGCGCTGAGGTCGAGCATTTGTTCGCGCAGGCGGCCAGGTGGGCCAGGGCGCAGGGCGCAGATAAGCTGTATGGTCCGATCGATTTCTCGACCTTTGGCGACTATCGCCTCAAGACCTCGCAGGAGGATGGCGGCTTGCCGTTTGCCGGTGAGCCGCACAACCCCGCGTTCTATCACGACCTGTTGGTCAGCGTAGGCGCGCGTCAAGCGCGCGCCTACATCACGCAGGTGTTTGGCTCACAGGATATCGCCAAAAAGCGCGCCAAAAAGAGCGCCGCGCGTGATGCACTGGTCGCCAGCGGCTACACCTTCGGCGCGTTGTCCGTCTCGTTCTGGATGGATCATTTGGAGCGCTTGCACGAGCTGACCGACAGCATCTTTGGCAGCAACTTCGCCTACACGCCGCTCCCTCTCCAGATGTTTAGGGGCGTGTGCGGCGAGTCGTTTGTCAGGAAGTGTGATCCAGATGCGAGCGTGGTGTGTCTGGCGCCGGATGGCACGATCGCGGGGTTGTTCCTGGTCTATCCGCATTATGGCGCCTTGCTCGCTGAAGGTGGCCAGATATCGACACGAGCGCTCGATTTTAAGAATCACTGGGCCGCGATCGATACGTCCGCGATGCCCAACACGGCGATCATGAAGACGGTCGGCGTGCGGCGTGATCTGCGCCGCGCAGGGATCATGGATGCGCTCACGGTCGAGGTATTCGAGCGCGGCGCAGATCGTTACGAGCGTTGGTTTGGCGCCCTGATCCGGGATGATAACCCGAGCAGGAACTTTGCCGATGGCGTTCACCCGGAGCAGCGCACCTACGCGCTCTACTCCTGGGGAGTTTAGGCGAAACCACCTCTCGCAAAGCGCCGCGTTTTGTGTTCTCCTCGAGTCACTCGAAACGATAATCGTTGGCGCCTTCCCCGTCGTATGGCGCCGCTGTGACTTTGCGGAGGTGCTCTCATGCGCAGGTTCTTGTTGTGTGTCTCGGTCGGTTTTGTGGGTTCTCTCGTCGCCTCGCAGGCGTTCGCTCAGGATAACGCGCCATCATTAAAGGATATGGGGTGCAATAGCGCCGCGGCGTGCGTGACGACGGGGATGAAGCATTACAAGAAGAGCGAGTTTCCCGACGCCAAGAAGTACTTCCTGGCTGCATGTGCTGCGAAGCAACCGCAGGCGTGCGAGAACCTCGGCGTGATGGCGTATCAGGGGCAGGGCGAGAAGAAGGATGTGGAGAAAGCGCTCGGGATGTTCCGAAAGGCGTGTGAGTTCGGGCAGGTGACCTCGTGCCGCAACGCGGGCGCGGAGTTCTTCCAGGGGAAGATCACCAAACGTGATTATGGCGCGGCGCTCGAACTCTTCGAGCGAGGTTGCGAGCTCGATGACAGCTTCAGTTGTTACAACGCGGGCGTCTTGCGCGCGGACAAGGCGGTCGGTCATCACGACCCAAAGCGCGCGGTGGAGCACCTCGAGAAGGGGTGCAAGAAGAGCCACGCTGGCGCCTGTGATTCGCTCGGGCGGTTGTTCTACAAGGGGCAGGGCGTGCCAAAAGATCCCGCGCGCAGCATCGACAACTTCGAGCGCGCCTGTGGTCTTGGAAAGGCGCTCAGTTGCCAGACGGGCGGGTTGTTGCTCGTGAACGGCGAAGGTGGCGTCAAACAGGACGAAAAGCGCGGGAAGATGCTGCTCGCCAAGGGTTGCAAGCTCGGAGACGCCAAGTCCTGCGCGGCTGGAAAAGATGCGCCAAAGACCTCCGGTTCGAGCGGTGGTGGGGATAAAAAGTTCAACCTCACCGTGAACAGCATGACCGTCGACGGGATGGAGGCCACGGACCTTCGTTGTAACCTGGCAAAGGGTGAGCCATGGCGTCCGCGATGATCATCGGCGGCCTCTCCAAGCGAAAGTCTGCCCTGGATAAGTGCGCTGGCTCCAAGTCCTACTCACCGCGCGTTTATATGACCTTTGCTGGCGGGAGCGCCTCGGACGTCAAGGTCGAGGGCGTGCCAAAGAAGGTCGGCGCCTGCGTCAAAAAGAACGTCGAGAAGAAGGTCAAAGCCAATGTTTCGGGCAGTTGCGAAGTGACCGTCAAGATCGGAGAGTGAACCTGTTTCTACGATTTTCCGATTTATTCGCCTCATGATGCCCTGGAGCGCCGCATGTCACAGTTCGAACACGTCACCAATGTGCTTCACCCCGACTCGATTTATGCCGTCGATTTCACGCGCGATGGCGTGCACTTCGCGACCTCGAGCTTTGATAAGAAGGTCAGGTTGTACGATGCCGCGAAGCTCGAGTGCGAACGCGCGATGCATACGGGGGCGAATTTCATGCACGCCGTCGCGTTCGATCCGGATGGAGCGCGTGTGGCTTCAGGCGGGAAGTCGCTCTGCCTGTTCGATGTCAAGACGCACCGACGCCTCAAGATCAAGATCAAGAAGTTCAAGGGCGAGATGCATGGGATCGTGTTCACCGAGGATGGCACTCGCGCCTGGGTCGCCGGAGAGGGGTACCTCGTCTGCATCGATTTGACGACGGGGGCGAGGATCGTCGACACGAAGCTCGATAACAGATTCTTCGCGATGAGCACGTCACCTGATGGCAGCTTACTCGCGGCGGCGACGAGCAGTGGCAGAGTCGTGATCCTGGACGCGGGCCGAGGGCAGATCCTGCAAGACATCACAGGCTCTGGCTGGCTCTACCAGGCGCGCTTCTCGCCGGATGGAAAGTCGGTATGGGTGAGCGGTGATCCTCACGTGATCCGAGCGTTCGACGTGGCGACAGGTGCTCTGGCCAGTGAGGTTGAGACGCGCGGCCACGCTCGCGATTTTGTCTTCGATCCGCTCGATCCAGACGTGGTCATCGGCGTCTTCTTCAACCGCTACTCCAGGGATTGTCCCAATGGAGGGTGGGTCGAAGCATTCGACGTCGCGACGGGCAAGTCAAAATGGCAGTCACAGCTCTTTGCCCCTGGTTTCACGCAGGCGTTGGCCATCTCGCCGGACGGCAGCATGCTCGTGAACGGGATGCAGGAGGTCAAGGGAGAGGTCGAGACGTTCGAGGGGGAGACGGCGACGCTCGATGACGGTGACATGCTGATGATCTGGCGACGCGAGGTGTGAACTGTTTGTGCAGGTTTTGTTTATAGTATTGTAAGTTTTATAATGATGCATAAGTCAATGCCTCGCCCGTCTGAAGAGATGAGCCGCGAGAGGCGCGGTTCGTTTCAGACAACCAAGGCAAGAGAGATCTGTGATGAAGGCGATGGTCGTGAGTGTGTTGATGTTGATCGCGGGTATGTGCATCGGGTGTGGTGGCGATCCTTACACGAAGTTTGTGGATGACGCCCGAGCGAGCGTGGAATCGAGCGGATCTGTGGCAGTCGACGAGGCAAATGCGCTCGTGTGTTGGGCCGAACCTCGCCATGATGATGAGCGCGATATCACTGTCGTCGAGATCGTCGAGTTGACTGTGCTCGAGGGGGACTCCTGGTCGATCCGTGGCCACGAATACGAGCTCGTCGGTGGCGAGCGTGGCGAGAGGTTGAGAATGACGATCAACGCCAGCGGTGTCTTGAAGTCAGATGGCGAGACCTTCAGCCTCGAGGACTACGGCAGCCGTTGGGTGTTCGGCGAGCGTGAGGATGGCGTGCTGACCGTCGAGCGCTTCCAAACCACAGGTACGCCGACCTCGACAGGCCTGTACTTGTGCGATCGCACCTGAGCGATAGGGGCTCCTGTCAGAGGACGCCTTTGCAGCGCGTGAAAAAGAAGCCGCCGAGACATTTTGCTGCGAGGTTGGAGTCGTCTGAGGGAGCTTCGATTCGAGCAGTGCGCTTCATGAAGGTGCCACTTTGCAAGACAAAAACTTGAATCGATAGCTATAGAATAAGCCCCCACGAACGTGGGGGCTGCCAGTTATCCAGTCGGCCTGCCGACTGGATAACTCTTGAAACAAGCCAGACGCGGGGGCCCGACCGAGACCGCAGGTCGAGAAGGGGGGCGCTCGCATACCTCACTGAACGTCTCGAAGCTCCAAAACGCAAAACAGAGACGCCAAACCCGCTACGATACCTCGACCCCTGCATCACCGAGCTTCTCGGCGAAGTCAGGATCATAAAGCGTCGAGCCGAGGTGTATGGAGTCGATGCTCCTGGCGAGCGGAGACCCTGCGAAGTGCTCGGCGAAGCGTTGACGGAAGAGGGCGATCGCTGTGGCTTTGGCGTCTTCCTTTTCGACCCCTTCTCGATCCTCGTCATCCAGGACATAAAACCAGGTGTCTGCCTTTTGCGCGGTGAAGCCCAGCGCCGACAGATCGAGGGTCGTAAATCTGGGGATTTCGTGGCTGACGAGCGCCTCGATCGCCTTCGCGCTCACGGAGTTGGCTGGGCCCATTAACGCCAGCGTGGGAACCTCTCGCGGCACCAACGCAGCGCGCTCCAGCGAGTAGTGGAGGTGGTCGATGGACCTGCTAAAGAGCTCGAGGCGCTCGAGGTTTGGCAGGCAGGTTTCGTCGAGATCAGCGAGCCCGTAGTCAAAATATCCTGGAGAGAACCCCGTATCGACTTGCAACGCGGTGATTTGTTGCCCGAACGCGGATCGGTAAAGGGCGGTCATGTGTTTCTCGTCGCGCTTTTGGATCAAGGCGGATTGACCATGTCCGTTGAAGCCGAGCCTGCGCACGCTCGACCACTCGGACCAGGCATCCAGCGCCGCGAGTGATTTTTCATTCCAGCTGCTCAGGATCAAGCTCTCGAGTTCTTTAGTGCCGTTCATCTTGGGGAGGCTCTTGTAGAAGCTCGGCGAGAGCCTGACGCTCTTGCCATCGCCAAAGAGGAGCGACTTCAGGTTGGTCAGGTGAGGGCTATCGAGCATCTTCTTCAGGCCAGTGATCTTGAACGGGATCTCGTTCATGACAATGGAGCGCACCAACCTGAGCCTCTCGTCGGGCCCACCGGCGAGGCATTGGCTAACCCACATCGGCGGCATGACGCAGATTTCGCCAGGTCGCAGGCCACGGTCCCAGAAAATGAAGTCGGAGTGACCGAGTCCCCCATCGAGCGATGTGTACTCCTCTGGACTCGGCGTCCACCTGGAGATGATCGGATCGAGGTAATCGACGAGCTCACCGAGTTGTTCGCTGGCGGTCTCGTCGACGAGCTTCACCAGCGCGACCCATGTGTTGTTATCGGGCTTGCCATCGAGGATCGCGCGCGCCTCGGCGATCTGGGTCGAGATCGACTCGCCCTCGGGCTCGTCCTCGACCGTGATGGTGAGCTCTCCAGTCGAGAGCAAGGTCTCGGCCTTCTTCTCGTCGATGATGGGGAGACCCTTCAACCTCGCTTCGGTGCAGAGGCGCCCCCACGTGGCGCGCGCGATCACGAGCGTTGTCTTTTTGGCGATGCTCTTTGTCGTCTTGACGCCAGCGGCGTCGAGCCTCTTGTACCAGGCCTTGTTGTTGTCTGTGCCCGTGACGCAGATGACCTGTTCCTCGAGCGCGATTGTCTTTTCCATGATCATGCCTCGTCTTTTGATTTGCTCCAGACGCTACAGTGTGAGGGGATTTTTTGCAGGAGCGAAGATCCTTTTTGATCGTGTGACGCAGGTCGAGAAGGGGAGCGCCTTTGCGGCGCGCGAAAAGAAGCCGCCGAGACATTTTGCTGGATGGAATCAGACGACTCCAACCTCTCAGCAAAATGTCTCGGCGGCTTCTTTTCGCTAAAGCACCGACGCTCGCGGAGGAGCGATCAGAGGCCAGCCTGATTGAGCTGACGGATGATGTCAGAGCCCGACTCGCGGACAGACCACGGCTCGTTGGGGTCATTGACGATGCGCTGGAACCAGGAGCGGTATTTCGCGGACTCGCCGGAGTTGGCGACGATCTTCATGTATTTGGTGCGCAGCGTGTCCGAGAAGACGATGGTGCGCTGGCTCTCGTCACGCTCTTCCCAGACGACGCGCTCGCACTTTTGCTCCTTGGGCGTGCTCATGAACTTCTTGCGCGCCCAGTTGATATCCTCGGGCGTCGAGACCATCTTCATCGCATCGAGCAAGGCGCACTGGCGCTGGCCTTTCGGCTTTGCCTCGAGCTGTTCGTGGAGCCAGACGCGCGCCTCGGGGTGTTGCGTGCGGTGCATCGCCCAGAGCGCGTAGAGCATGATCTCGTCATTGGCGGGCTTCTTGGCGACCTCGAGGATGTAGGGGAACGAGTCCTTCTGCTCCATCATCCCCAGGCCACGAAGCATCCCGAGCGTGAGCACGGGGCTCTTGTTCTCCTGGATCGCGGCCTCGAGTGCTTTTCTTGCGGTGACATCGGGCTCGAGCTTGCCGAGCGCGACGGCGGCTTCGCTGCGCACGCTGTCGGGGAGGTTCTTGTCACCGACCAGCGCGACGAGCTCGTCACGCGCGATCTTGACCTTCATTACGCCCGCGTTCCACGCGGCCTGCTCGCGAACCCTGGCGTCCTCATCCGAGAGTGATTTCTCGACCAGTTGTTGGATGTGCACGTTCTCCCAGAGCGAGAACTGCGTGGGATCGGCCATGTGTCGCAGGGCCTCGACGCGCTCTTCAGAATCTGCCGAGCGCATCTTGGCGCGAAAGAACCCCTCCTCCTGGTAGCGCTGGAAGAAGCCATCGGCCAGGGTGTTCACGGCGATGGCGTTGATGACGACCATGAGGCCGAGGATGATCATGAACTCGGCGTTGTGGTTGGCGACGACGACATCCGCGTCCGCGTCCTCCTTCCAGGTGCGCTGGCCCAAGATCACCTGCTCGCGCCAGGGGCCTTTGAAGAAGATGTCCCCGATGGTGATCGTCTGCAAATACCCCGCGATCATCATGACGAGCATGTTGGCGGCGATGATCAGGATATTGAGGATGACCGAGGTCGAGGTCTCCATGATGTAGTTCGCGCTCGCCAGGCCGATACCGATGCAGGCCGCGGTGGCGATCAGCGTGGAAACGATCAACCTCGCGCGGGTCCTGGCGATCCCGTGAAAGAGCCCGAATTCGGAGATGTTACTGATCAGCTTCAACCTTGCCATGACTTGATCTCGGAGGTTCGATTTGCGATGAATCAAGGCTGCCAAGTGACATGAAATTCTGTCAACGTCGACCACCTCTCTATCGTTGTATTGGCGTCTCGGCGCAACCGGCAAGAAGACATCGCGATATCCTCGCCAAACACAGGTCCAGACTCCCATGAACGTCAACGCACGCGCTCGCCATTTTATTGGACACCAACTCGCCGCGATTGTTGCATTGTCGGCGCTCTTCGTCACGGGCTGCCCGCAGGAACCCGCATCAGACGAGGACATGGGCGGTATGAACGCCGAAAACAATGCCTCCTCGTCAGACATGGGCGCTGGCGCGGAGGACATGGAGCCGAGCAACAGCGCTGATATGGGCGATGCTGGTGATATGACCTCCACGCCACAGGATATGGGACCTGTCGAGGATGGTGAAGTCGCGCTTCGTTTCGAGCCTGTGGAGTGGGGGCTGTTGCCACAGGGCGCGCCGTTGCCCGCGGCGATCGAGCAGCGTTCACAGGATGAGGCGCCATCATTTACCGTGAATCTCCCCGCGGGGATGTGGCGCGTGGAGGTCGAGCGCCAGCAGCAAACTTGGAGGTTGCCTGGCGATGGCACCCCGACAGGGCTCGCGCGTCGTGATGGTGAGGCGCTCGTCACGGCGAGTGATGCTGGCGAGGGGGCGCTGTTGTTCTCGGCGCTCGACGAGGAGCTCTCGGTCAACGTGTCCGCTGCTGGCGAGCTGAGGATCACGCGCGCGGCACAACCTGCCGAGGCTGATCTGGACGCGCCAGACAGGCCGAGTGGTACGGTCGGGCCTCTCTTCGACGAGGCGCTCTATCGCATTAACACGCAAGAAGATGACGCCGCCGTGGTGCTCGACCTGATGGATGCACTGCGCGAGGTGGGCGCAGGCCCTGTTGTCAGTTCGCAGGGCGTCTTCTTCCTGGCGCCGTATGACAACCTCGGCGGGGAGGCAGGTGCGCCGCAGGCGCGTGGCGAGTTTAACGAGTGGGGCGCCACAAACATCGAGGATAATCGAATGCGCCGTGTAGTCGGTGAGTTTTGGGGGAGGTTCTTGCAGGTTCCTGACGGCAGTTATCCCTACAAGCTGGCTTACCCAGGGCTTGATGGCAATGACGCCTGGTTCACGGATCGGAGCAACCGGCATATCGAGTGGGATGGTTTTGATCCGGGGACGATCGGGTCGTTTAACTCGATCCTGCACAGGGGTTCGAATGCTTCGGGCAGCCGGATGGTGTGGTGGATGCAGGTCGAGTCCCAGGTGATGGGAAATGTGCGCGAGGTGTATATCCACTTGCCCGCGAGCTATGACCAGGATGAGAGCAAACGCTATCCCGTGTTGTATGTGCAGGATGGCAACGAGAGCATCGTGCGAAGTCAGTTCCACCAGGTCGCGGACGAGTACGCTGCCGAGGGGAACGCCGAGGTGATCCTGGTGTTTGTCGCGTTGCCCGCGCAGGAGGATCGTTTCGACGAGTACACGATGGCATCAGACGGAGCGCGAGGAGATGCGTACACAGAATTTTTGGCCACGGAGCTCGTGCCGATGATCGACGCGGCGTTTCGAACGCGCGCGGAGCCTGGCGCGCGGGGACTTGTTGGCGCGAGCCTCGGAGGGCTGATCTCTTTCTGGACTGCGCTTCAATATTCAGGGACATTTGAATACACCGCGGGGATGTCATCGTCGTTCTTTTGGGCGGATCAGTTCATGATCCGCGAAGTGGAACGTCGTGGTTGTCAGGGGCTCAGCTATTACATAGACAGCGGGAGCCCGAATGATAATGCGGACGTGACGCGTTTAATGAGAGATACACTCGCGCAGCTTGGCTGCACCTTCGAACATGTCGAAGAGACAGGCGGGACGCACGACTGGTCATACTGGCGAGGTCGCTTCCCCAATGTGTTGCGCACCTTCGAGCAGAGCCATACCAGGTAAGGAGCCCAGATATGAGACGCACCATCACCTCGAGAGGACTGTTGTTTTGCCTCTGCTTCGCGTTCGCGTTGTCGGCTGCGCCTGTCATGGCGCAGAGCGGTGGCAGCAAGGGAAGTAAGGGAGAGAAGAAGAGCAGCGAGAAGAAAGAAGAGGAGAAGAAGCCAAAGCTCCCCTGGCAGGCTTACGAGGAGTTCGCCAAGGCGAACAAGTACGTCGCCTACAACGGCCTCTCGCGCGCCATCAAGCACTACAAGCGCGCCATCGCCGTGGACCCCGAGAACTACGTGATCGCGCACTTCAACCTCGGTGAGATTTATCTGGCCAAGGAGAACTGCGCCGATGCCATCGTGCATTACCAGATCTACGCGAGCCAGGGGCGCGACGAGGAGGCGATCAAGTTCTCCAAGGAAGGGATCGCCAAGTGCAAGAAGCAGAACCCTGACTGGGCGACGCTCTCGTTGAGCACCGAGCGCAAGTACCCCAAAAAAGAGGAGAGCGAGCTGATGGCCGAGATCTCGGTGCGAGGCTACGTGCTCTCGCGAGAGGGGAAGGTCGAGGGGTTCGTGTTGCCTCCAAAGCTTCCTTCGGACAAGGAGGACTTCGAGCAGGAGCGCCGCGAGCGCGCCGGGCACTCGGGTCAGGCTTCCGCCGAGAAGACCTCCTATGATGTCGAGGTCACGGCGACTGATTTTATCTCGGACACGTTCTCGCTGACGGCGCCCGCGGGCGAAGCGATCGAGCGCTCGGTGACGCTCGAGAGGATGACCTTCTACGGGACGCTCGCCATCAGCGTCGATGTCGAGGGCTCGAGCGTCAAGCTCATCCCCAAGGCGGTGGACAAGCCGACAGAGACGCCGGAGCCATTCTCGGGCACGTCGCCGCTCGATAAGGAGCTGAAGTTGCCCACAGGGAAGTACCTCCTCGAGGTCAACAACGACGGCTACGATCGCTGGATTCGCCACGTCTACATCACCAAGGAGAACGCCACCTCGGTGAGCGTCTCGCTGAGCAAATCACTCCCGCCCGAGATCCAGTGATTTCTCGCGCGTGAACGGCACGAAAAAGGGCGCTCCCCTGGTTTGGGGGAGCGCCCTTTTTCTTTCTTCAGGCGTCGTAGTCGGGCTCGTCAGCGACGAGCGAGCGCTCGGTGGAGTGTTCGTCGATGGGGATGCGGTACTCCTCGTTGAGCCAGCGTCCCAGGTCGACCTGTTTGCATCGCGGCGAGCAGAACGGAAAGGTCTTGTTCTCCGCGCGGGGAGGGGATGCATCCTTGCAAATCGGGCATTTGTGTTTGGTCTCGGTCATGGTCTGTTTCGCGTCCTCTTTAAGGTTCGTGTGAGCGGGCTCATTCAGGCTTATAATCTAAGCGCGAGGCTTGTTTTGTGTACCCTTTGGGGGCGGTTTTTTCGACGGTTTTTCGAGCGTCGTTTTCGCATGTTTCCGCGCTGGAAACAAACTGTTGCGGTGTTCAACCTTGCTTGTATGGAGATCTGCTCTAAGGTTTGGGACCGAGCACGATCCGGTTAATTTCATCGAGATACCCGGAAACGATCCTGCTTGTAAAAAGTTGCATTCGAGCGTGCTCGACTTGCATCGAGTCATCAGACCTCGAGTCATGAGTGGTGAGGGGATTGGCGCGCGGCGTCAACAGGCTCACCCGGTGGAGTTTTACACTCGAGGGATTGAAAACCGAAAGGACATAAGGAGTTAGAGTGATGAGCAAGAAAGTTTTGGCGTTGAGCCTGTTGGTGAGTCTGGCGAGCGTTGGTCTTGTCGCATGTGAGAAGAGCGAGACGGAGGGCAAGCCTAACGTGACGGCTTCCGAGCCTGTCGAGACCTCCAAGCCTGCCGAAACCACCGCTGAGACCACGGGCGGCGCTGACGCACCCGAGTCGCAAGCTGACGAGAAGAAGGCTGGCGAGCTTCCTGCCGTCGAAGGCATCGCGATCAACCAGGAGAAGTCCAAGATCGAGTGGGTTGGCGCCAAAGTCACCGGCGATCACAAGGGCACCTTCGAGAACTTCAACGGCGCCATCAAGGTCGACGACGCTGGCAAGGTCACCGCGATCGCGTTCAACGCGGACACCACCTCGGTGACCTCGGACAACGAGAAGCTCACGGGTCACCTCAAGAGCCCTGACTTCTTCGACGTCGCGAAATACCCCGTGGCTTCCTTCTCCTCGACCGAGATCAAGGAAGGCTCGGACGTCAAGCCTGGCGAAGGCCAAGCTGCGTTCACGCACACCGTCACCGGCAACATGGACCTCCATGGCCAGAAGAAGTCGATCACCTTCCCCGCGCGTATCAGCACCGAGGGTGATGTGGTCTCGGCTTCGACCGAGTTCAACCTGAACCGTTTCGACTTCGGCATCGAGTACAAAGGAAAGCCCGACGATCTGATCAAGAAAGAGGTCTTGCTCAAGATCAACTTCGAGGCTCCCAAGAAAGCTGCTGAGTGAACGATGATTTCGCATCGAACGTGAGGTTGCTCGCGCTCGATGACGACATCGCCACGGCGTAAAAAAGAACCCCCGACGCGAACGCGTCGGGGGTTCTTTTTTGCTCACTGATTCTCGATGCGTTTTTGGATGAACTCCCGCAGCAGCGGCGCGAGCCTTCGCACACCCTCCGGCGAGAGGTGGGCCGTATCTCTATAAAGCCACTCGCCGTCATCCCACCAGGCGCAGGTGTCGTTCGGGCAGACCACCTCGTCGACGACAACTTCGTGCACGCCGTTTTGCCCGAGCGAGCTCTTGTAGGCGCTCCTCCCGAGGTTCTCGTCGCGCCATTTGGGGTGATCGGGTTGTTTGATCGGTCGGGTCATGCCGCACGATTCGGGATAACGCATCAGGCGGAAGATGGAGCAATCCATCCCCTTGTAGAGCTCGAGGAGCCCCGGTTCGCTGTCGTACACATCCTTGGGGGAGAACTTCGGGATCGGCTTGATGAAGGCGACCTCGATCCCTTTCTTTCGAAAGCGCGCGACGAGCCTCGACGCAGAGGCGTCGAGCGCCTCCTCGATCTTTTCCTCGCCAGCGAATGACTCACCGGATTGCTTGTCGACAAAGGACCACTTGGGGTCGCTGATGTAGCCATCGTAGGAGGCCGAGATCAGCAGCAGCGTCGGCGGTGATTTCTCGAGCGCGGCGGTGGTCTTCTCGAGCCAATCGGTGCAGTTACTGTACTCGGCGCCCCGGTTCATCGGGCGAAGGTCAGAGAAGGCGCAGTTGTTAAACGTCGATGCGTAGAACTCGCCGCCCAGCTCGGGGACAACCTCGGACAACATCGGGATAAACTGTCTGGCGTTCGAGTCACCCACGAGCACCACGCGCCATGGCTTCTCGCCATCCTCATCGCCCCAGTGACACCTCTTTTGCTCCGGGTCATAGGGCGTCGTGTTGCAGCCGATCGCCATATACTCCTTCTCCATCTGCACCATCGCGGTGATCTCCTGGCTCGTGGAGACACTGGCGAGGATCTTCTTGTGGACCCTCCAGGCGATCACGGGCAGCGCGAGGCATATGGCAAAGAGCAGCGCCGAGATCTTGTAGGATGGCGGCAGGTGTTTTCGGAATGGGCGCTCGAGCCACTTTTCGTTGAGCCAGGCGAGCCCGAGCGAGATGACCAGAGTGATGGCGAGGATGCCGATGGACATGTCCGGGATGCTCGCGTGCGCGAAGACAAGCAGCGGCCAGTGCCACAGATACCACCCGTAGGAGAGGTCTCCGATCCGCACCAGGACTGGGTTCGCGAGGATGCCCTTGCTGGCGGCTTCCTCGCTGCCGCAGCCCGCGCGGATCAGTAACATGGTGCTCGCCACAGGCAACACCGCGTAGAGCCCTGGGAATGGCGTCTTTGCCGAGTAGAGCAGGCCGCTCACGAGCAACAGCGCGAACCCGGCGAGCAGGACGAGTGTTCTCGGGGTCTTCTCGAGCGGGCGAAGCGTGGGGATCTTTGCTGCGAGGATGCCTCCAGCCATAAACTCCCAGGCGCGCAAGGGGGTCAGGTAGAACGCGTGGCGCGAGGAGAGTTGAACCTCGGTGAAGCCGAGGTTCACGGTCTGTCCATGGAGGTGGACAAAACACGCGGCGAGCACGAACGAGATGCCGAACACGGCGTAAGAAGCCCAGGAGAACAGCTTCAGGTGATCCTTTTGTTTTTTCCTGGCGAGCCAAAGGATCAACAGGATGAAGCAGGGGAGGACAAAGTAGAACTGCTCCTCGACCGAGAGCGACCATGTGTGCAAGAAGGCGTTTTTCTCGGCGGCTGGATCGAAGTACCCCGCGCCAGCCATCAAGTAGTGGTTCGCGTTAAAGAAGGTCGCCGCGACGGCCGTGTGGGCCATAAAGCGAACGCTCGAATAAGGCGCCAGAAAGACCCCAGCGAGCAAAACCACCACGCTCAAGGCCGAGAGCGAGGGGAGCAGTCGTCGCACACGCCGAGAATAAAAGCTCGCCAGCGAGACATCTCTGTTGCGTTGGACGTTCTTGAAGAACCCGCCACAGATCACGAAACCGGAGATGACGAAGAAGGTGTCGACGCCGACAAAACCACCAGTGACATAGAGGTGCGCGTGGAAGAGCACCACGAGCAAGACGGAGATGCCTCGCATACCCTGTATGTCTGGCCGATAATGAAAGTCGTAGGCAGCCATGATCACTCTGCTTGAAGTCACCCTCGCGCGCGATATGTCGCCATCTTTCCTGGCTGGCGAGCGCGCTTTGTTCTCGTCTCGAAGAGGGTAGCAATGTCACGGTCTCGGAGCGAAAGCAACACGCGTGTTCCGGCGAGAGAGGAGAGCCCTTGAGTGTACCAGTGAAGATTTTGTTTCCGCACCAGCCTTTCGAGCCAAGGCGCGTGGACGATGCGTTCTCGTCTGAATACGCCGCCGCGCGAGCGATCGGTTTCGATGCATGTTTTTACTCTCACGAGGCCGTGGTCGCTGGCGAGTGGGGCGAGGCGTTGAGACCGTTGCGTCGGCTGGATGGCGAGGAGAAGATGCGGCTGTTGCTTCGTGGGTGGATGCTCTCGGGAGAGCAGTACGCCGCGCTACACGCGCGCCTCGAGGCGCGCGGATACACGTTGTTGACCTCTCCTGCAGCCTATGAAGAGGCGCACTATTTGCCGCTGGCGTATCCACATATCGAGGGGTTCACGGCGAGGAGCGAGTGGATCCTCGGGGATGACGAGGAGGAGGCGTGGGCGCTTTATCACGGCTCGTTTCGCGGCAAAGACGCGCTTATCAAGGACTGGGTCAAGTCCGCCAAATATCACTGGAAGGATGGCTGCTTTATCCCGGCGAACACCTCGCGCGAGCGCTTTAAAGAGATCTTCGGCGTCTTTCGGCAAGCGCGCGGCACGCTGTTTAACCGCGGGGTGGTCTTGCGCGAGTATTTATCGCTGGCCAAAAAAGGTGGCGCGCTCCGTGGGATACCCGTGATCGACGAGGTGAGGCTGTTCTTCTTTCGCGGAGAGCTGGTCGTGGTTCCTGGTGGGAATCAGGAGGTAAACCCGATGCAGCACCGGGCGCGTTGGGAGAGGATCGCGGGCGCGTTTCAGAGTGATTTTATGACCATGGATGTGGCGCTGCGCGAGGATGGCGAGTGGGCGATCATCGAGGTGGGCGATGGCGGCGTCTCGGGGTTGCCGGAGACGCTCGACCCGACGCGATTTTACGCGAGCCTGTGGAACGCGATGCTCTAAAAGCGCGGCGCTCTATCTCTTCTGCGTCCTCAGAACGTGACCTCGGTGGAGATGGACTCCGCTTCGTGGAAGCCACCTTCGTAGGTGGTCTCGGGCTCGTCGGGCTCGAGCGCTTCGAGCGCGAAGCCGATGCAGCACACTGCGAGGATTGTTCCTGCGAAGATCTTGAGCTTTGTCTTGAAGGGGGCGTGGATGACGTACTCGTCGCTTGGCTCCACGAGGCGCTCTCGCATGATGTGGACGAAGAGCGCCGCGTAACCGATCAAACCGATCGCTGCGATGGCGTTGAACCCGAGGAGGATCACGTTTGTCTCGAGCGCGAAGAGCCAGTAGATGAGGTTGGGGATCGTGGCGCACCCGAACAGCAGCGCGAGCTGCAACTGCACGCTGCCCGGTTTGATGCGGTCGATGAGCTTTACGAGGATCACCGCCACCGGCATGCTCGCCACCCAGACCACCGTCGAAGGCGTGTAATTGTGCACGAGCATCGCGTTACCACATGCCATCGCCAGCGCAGGCGCGAGCGTGAGGAGCGAGAGCGTGGCGATAAAGCCGGTGGTTTTACGCATATGGAGCCTCGGATCGTTCATGGGCGCGGTGGGTTAAAAGGTGACATCTGTGGGGACGCTGTGGTCGGCTTCTGTGAACCTCCCGTAATCCTTGGGCGAGAACTCCGGGCTTGTTGGCTCGAGCGTTTCGAGCGTGACGCCGATGGCGATCGCCATGACGAGGATAAAGACCGTCATGAAGCCATTGTAGTAGCCTCGAAACGCCTCGGGCTGTTCCTCGCGGGGGCGCTCGATGATTTTGACGAGCGTGAGCGCGTAGAAGAAGAGCCCGAACAAACCCTGGAGGTTGATCCCCAACAAGATCATTTTGGGCTCGATGCCCGATGCGAACAAGACGATGTTAGGGACCAGCGAGAAGCCAAAGAAGATCGCGTATTGTAGTTGTTTTTCGGCAGGTTTGAATCGCTGCGCGATGAGAATGCAGATAAACGCGAGCGGCGCAGTGAACGCCCACAGGTCAGTCGAGGGGATGTAGTTCGAGAGCATGACGTTGCCGCACGCCAGCGCTGGCGCCGAGGATAACGCGATGAGCCAGAACGCCGCGATAGATCTCAGAGATGTCCTGTTCATGAAAAGAACCCTTCGTTCGTTTCGTCGTGTGCGCGTCGATATGGTGCAAAAATCATAGCACGCGAGGGCGCCGGTTTGTTTCAACGTTTCGGTGCTTTAGCGAAAAGAAGCCGCCGCGGCATTTTGCTGGGAGGTTGGAGTCGTCTGATTCCATCCAGCAAAATGCCGCGGCGGCTTCTTTTCGCGCGCCGGGAAGGCGCTCTGATTCGATGAGGGTCACACCGCCTTGCGCTGTGGTTCCTCCTTGTAGCCCTGGGTCAGGAGCTTGTTCATGGTGAGCTCCTGAGGATCGGGATCAGCCTTGTTCTCGAGGCGAAGCACGCCGCGAGGGCAGACCTCGGCGCAGAGCCCACAGCCCACGCAGGAGGCGCGGACAAAGGACTGGTTGCGCTGCGCGTAGGCGCGCACGTCGATCCCCATCTCGCAGTACTTCGAGCACATCCCGCACGAGATGCACATGTTGCGTTTGACGGTGATACGGTATCGGCCAAACTTCTGCACGAGCCCGAGCAGCGCGGCCATCGGGCAGAAGAACCTGCACCAGACGCGCGTGCCGCCGATCGGATAGAACGCCACGCCCACCGCGCCCGAGAGCAGCGCCACGCCGAACACCCCATAGAGGTACTTGACGATCGTGGCCGTCTGCTGGAGGCCGGGTGATTTATCCCCGAGCGCGAAGCTCGCCGCCGCGATCCCTGTGGTCGCAAGCGCGATCACGAGCATCGTGTGGATGGAGTATTTCTCGAAGGTCCAGGCGGCCTGCGACTTGTTCGAGAGCTGTCGCCACGGCTCGCCGAATGTGTTGGCGAGTCCTCCGCAGCCGCAGATCCAGGCGCAGTACCAGCGCTTGCCAAAGAAGGCGCCGAGGATCGGCACGAGCAGGAGCCCGCCAAAGACCCCGTAGAGGACCATAAACAGCGGCATGTTCGCCAGGTTCTCAGGGTAGAGGTACTCGATCTTGAGGGGCCAGAAGTAGCTAAAGTAGTAGTCCTTGTGACCCGTGGCGCCGAGCATGATCGGGAGCGAGAAGGCGAAGATGGCCTGCGTGACCATGATCGCGATCATGCGGATGATCTGGTAGCGGTTGTGCGAGTACTTGCGGATCATGTAGATGCCGCCGCCGACGATCCCGCCGGTGTAGAGCGTGCCGTAGAGCGTCCACTTGTTCCAGACCGGGTCCCACCACTTCTTGACCGTGAAACCGAGCGCGGCGCCGAGCCAGCGCATGAAGTCTTCAAAGATATTGAGCGATCCGCCAAGCTCTCTTGCCCACTCGACCGTCTCCTTGCTCGCGCCAAAGACTTGCGCGCCCTCGCCGATCTTATCGGGGAAGTAGAGGATGAAGTAGAAGAGGAGGAGGATGGCAAACAGAAGCCACGCGGTGATGCCGCGGTGGGTGATGTCGTGCTTGAACCAGCCAAGCTTTCCCTGTTCTCTCATGGTGCGACCTCCGTCTCTTTCATTTTCTCGAGTGGGGCGCGGCCAAACTCGACGTCGAACTGTGCGCTGCCAAGGTGCTCTTTGACAAAGCCGATGGAGCGGCGCTCGCGTATCCAGCGCTCGAGCAGGCGGTGATTCCATCGCGAGCCGAGCATGTTAAAGCCGATGACGCGATCTCCCTCTTCGGGCAGGTAAACGATCCGTTGCGTGATCTGCTTCCCCGGGAGCTCGCGCCACATGGCGCGCGCGGTTTCAGGGACGCGGATCACATCGCCCACGGTGGTGTACTCGATCTCGAAGAACTTCGAGGAGTTGTAGAAGAGCGGCGGCTCGTAGTGGACGTGATCGCCCATCATCGAGA